>NIUQ01000347.1:0-54222 GCA_002796945.1 Plectus sambesii
TGACGTTCGGCGAGAGAAACACCTCTCTCGTGCACAAGGTAGTTCTTTTTGTGCTTCGTTTTCGACCACAAACGAACCGCCGCTATAAATAAAAATAATACAAGACACTGTTTGCTACTAACGCAGTATATTATATTGCACAACACTTCATCGTCTGGCGCAGATGTCTTTGAAATATTCTTAATACTTTGAAATAACGATCGCGAAAGATACGCAATGATGCAACTGTTTTGTGATTGTTTGATGATTATAAGTATATGAATGAATATACGTCGCAGATCGAGTTGGCGCACAAGCAGGGCGCTCTGTGGCAGCACTGGCTACTCGACTACGACGTGCGGCACTTCGAGCCGCTCATGATGACGCGTCTGGCATTGATGAACTTTGCAACAGTCGACCGCCACCAAGATGCGGACATGCCCGTGCTCGCGCCCGAGGAGCAAACGACCACCGTGCCGCTGCTTCAGCAGTCGGTGAGTTGCTTTCGGCCTATATTCGTCAGTTTGCAACTGCGACCAAAGGACATTTTTACTATTTGGGGGCCATAAAATATAGTATAATTGGCTGTCCACCCATGACATAATTGTTAACTGTCGTTTTTAATTTACTTCACGTCTTACTTTGCGAATCTATTCTATTCCGAGCTTAATTGTTTGATATCAAAATTTCAAGCCGTATTGCACAAAATCACTCTAATTGGTTACCGATAAAATTTTATTATTTTGACTTGGCATCGCTTTCGGATGAAGCGTTTGCTACCCGTTTAGAAAGTAAATACGTGATAGTTCGCCTCTGGATTAGTCACTCACATTACCCCGGCTTATTTTCTGTCGAGGAGTGCTGTCGAATTGTCAGACATTGCCTTATGAACAATTCCGAAATCTTTAGGACGTTCTGTTCATCGAACTACCGGACGGTCGAGCGAGTGGGACACTGCAAACGCCGAAAACCTTGAACCATGAGGAGGCGAATGAAGTGGAGGAAGGGGGCGTTGAGGCAAACGGGGAGGTTGACGAAGGCGAACAGGGCGACATCGAACAACACCAGTACGGCCGAGAGACGATGAAACGCGATGAAAGCGAGCCGCAGTACGGCCAGCCGTCTCTCGAACAGCAGAGCGGCTTCAACGATCGCGTCGTCGTGCAGAACGTCGAGGAGCCCTTCATGCCCCACCTCGAGCAACACTTCCTTCAGCAACCAATCGATTCTTTGCCCATCGACGACGCCGCCTCCTTCGACTACCTTGCTCACCATGACTTCATCGACTCCCACTCCCTCGACTTCTTCGATAACCCCTATTCCGCCGTGCCGTCGCTCTACAACGGCTACGGCACTCACGTGGATCCCGATCAGGTTTGGCTTCTACCGTTCGTGGTCGCAGGGTGACTTTCTTGCAGGGCTGATCTTTTAGGTTGGAAAAGTGGAATGAATTCTGGCTGTTTGTAGGATATCTCATTGAAGCAGGCTTCATCATATTTTAGAATAAAATGCTCCGTTATTGACTTTCCGTTGCCATATCTGAATTACAGCTCCTTAACATACAATATTTACACTTCTTCAAATTCTATTTAAAAATCATTTACAATTTCGGCTTTTCAGTTCTCCTCATCGCATCATTACTCTCTCTATCGTCAACTCGAGGCGGAAGACGAATTCGAAATGGATGACGAATTTTAAATGGGCGACGAAGTTTAAAAGGAACGCGCGTCGTTATGTGTCCCTGTTAAATTTACATTTTGTTTTCGCTCTTTCTTTGCGGGTACGAAGTAATCTTGTGTGGCGTCCACCATTGAATCTTTCGTCCAGATGTGCTCAATGTTAATGCCTTTCATAATTGATTCGCGGGTTATCGAAGGTCGACTTCGAGACTTCGTCAAGATCTCAGGGTCCGATATGAACTCAGTCTGTTGCTCGGTCCGCTGTCTTCCAGGTATGCATATGATCTAAGTCGCCGTTTCTCTGGTGCTCGTCGTTGTGTTGCGTGCCGAGTGGGGTGAGCGTTGTCTTGTGAGAAATCAGTATATCCATGCGTGAGTCCTTCCGTGCTTTGTCGCACTTGTTCAATTGATCTCAACTTGCGGTGACATAATAACGTCGGTGTGTCGGTTGATTGTTATGCTGCGGGTATGTAAGATATGATATATTCGTATGTCTTTCAGCTGTATTACGGGTGAATTCGTGCTAATGTTGAAGTTACTGGCGATATATGCTGAAATCATGTGTTATGTTAAAAAAGGATTTTATGAGTTTTTATGCGTGTAAGTAAAGTTTATTCAGAACTTATGTTGCCTATATCGGAGAAAAAGGTACTGTATCCATTGCGAAAACTACAAACTCTCTGCATTGCATGTGGCCAACGTACTGTATGAGATATAAATTGAGGTGTCTTAGTATGGATACGAATGGGGCTTCGACATCGGAAAGGATGAGCCGAAATGGAGAGGATATTGATGTGGTCCCAAGTGCGGAAGCTAGCGAAGTCGCTGCCGTTCTCGACAATATGATCGAGAGGTATGTGTTTGCGTTGTTATGCTCCGTTAGCTTTTGAGCAACAATTTTTGCAATCGTTAGGTACTGTAGCATGATCTACTAATACTACGTAACTCGACAATAGCTTCAGACACGTTCGCTGTATTGAAAAATTTTAGTCGTTCGAGGAAACTATGGAAATTTATAGATATAGCCAGCTTAGCATTGTATTAACTATCGGTTAGGATTTGATGTCTCGGCTTGGGCCTTGGCGAAGATCTATGAGGGCGGCAGACTTCATGGATGATTCAACTGGCAACCGGACACTTTTGTGACATGCTATACCCTCTATGAGTTATTATCAAAGTTCCCATACCGTTGGAGCATGTGGTATAGGAGTGTTGTCATTTGGCCGTATTGCCGCATATGGGGTCGCTAAACGTTCTCCATGTACTCTAGCCGGCTGAAGCTTGTCTCTCGCAATTCGACGGCAATTACGGAATCGTTCGTCTCGGAACAAGAGGATACTGGTATCAGATTATTCAAGCTGAGTCGACGATTGCTCAAAGCTGACGAAGACAATCAAATTGTTGGAAAAGCGACTGGCGAGAAGAATGGCGCCGCTCGTAAACCGTTCGTTCGAAAACGTAAACGGCAGAACTCCAGGTATGTCATCTTTGAGGATTATTTATTCCGCGTCTATCATCTCTTTAAGATCTCTACTTGTATCCTTTAAAATGAGCGAAGAGCTCTTGTTTTCATACAAAGGATTGCGTATGCCTGGATGGAATTTTTAATGTTCTGTGTTGGCTCTCATCGAGCACTTATGATGGCGCATTTTTTCAGCGACGACAGCTCCGATGATGGCGATGCGAAATTGAGGGCTTCAGTTGTGACTAGCGATTGGGTGATGAAGTCGGCCGGATTTTCAACAGTAATTAAATGACTTTTTAACTATATCTGTTATACTGTTGTTGTTCAGTTAAAACAAACTTTATCTTTTATGCTACTTCAACTTTTGCCCAACTCGCTTTTGCTTGTGATGAATAGGATCCGCGCAACCACGAGAAGCCATGCGGCTTGTTCCTATCATATTTCCGCTTACGCCTAACATTAGCGAGTGTAACGAACCATGAAGATGGAATAGGGTCTAAGAGTGTGGATTAGTTTTTGAAGGAATAGCATCATGATGCAACAAGATTACAGCTGGAAAAATGATACGTGACGTCCCATGATCCGATCATAGGATCCCACCCTAAGCATCACATAATGTATGAATGATCTCGAAGAAAACAATCCACATACACTGATTTATGCACTCCATTGAACAATTACTTGACGCTCACTGAATAGATCAATCGATAGGCCCGTGATGCGCAGCACGGAATCTCTCCTTGAATAAACAAATGTTGCATATGGCACATCATTCACTACCACCCGTTCGATCTTTTGTTGTATCCCAGTGATGTCGATTCGAGCAATTGTCGGCAAAGCTGTGCAACCCTCCTTATCGAGATGGATTGTTAACCGATCATTCTCGACTTGAAATTTAACGACGCAGTACTTCTTGTCGGCTATCGTACGCAAGTCGGTGCCGTCGTCCCAAAATAGGCTGCCATCCGCTACGCCGTTCGTATCCATAGCGACAGTTATGCCAAATGACTTGGTCATCTGCTCAGTGGTAGATTCGCCCGGTGTTTGCCAAGGAATGACGCCGCCGCCTCTGAGGAATAGACCGATAGAATCATGAGGGATTTCGGCTTTCAGCCATCGATTAGAGCGATCGTCGGAGATTGGTTTAAATCCATCGAGGACGTTGTACCATCGACCCTTTGGAAAGTAAACCATGCGTGATTCTGTGAATGGCTGGAGAATTGGCGTTATCAGCAGATGACTGCCCCACAGAAACTGATCATGCATGTTGTGCGTCGTTCGATCGGCGGGAAATTCAAAAAACATCGGCTTGACGACTGTTGAGCCGGCCATGTGCGCATTGAAGAAGAGAGTGTAGAGGTAGGGCAGCAGCGAATATCGCAGCAGCAGCACATTGCGGATGGCTTCCGTAGTATTGCCGCTCCAGGCGGCTGGATCCTGCAATCCGGTTGGTTAGTCGGCGCTTCTCAAAGAGGTCTCGCGCTTCCAGCCCTTATCACTGATCACGAGTCAGCTAGGACAAGATCCCTCCCGGAAGATTCGATTAACCGACTCCAGATTTGTACTGCAGGGTGCATTTCTGTGTCTTTGCGCATCATTCTAAGACTCACAAAATTGTCACTATTGACGAGGAGCAGTTGAGACTCTTTCAACTTCAACCCAAAGCAACAGCTTTATAGGATTTGGTGAGCATGTTTGGGCGTTCGAATTTCGCTCGAACAAACGGCAATAGCAAAGGGGATAACATGCTATTGTATCGTACAAAATGGTTCTTGCCTGATCGGTCTTGGCGTTGTTGCTGTTGTGGTTGCGACTGAGGGGGTAGAAGGCGCCCAACTGCGACCAGCGCAGACAGAGCTCCTCGCTAACCTCCCCTTCAAAGCCACAAATGTCCGTGCCGGTCCACGGGATACCGAATAGATTGAAGTCGAGCATACCAATGATGGACTGATTCATGCTTTCCCAAGTGGAGAACGTGTCGCCCATCCAGACGGCGGCGTGTGCACCCGTACCTGACAATACAAACAGATGTAAAGCAAATTTTGAGCAGTAGATGCGTTTCTAAGAAACGGAAAGGCTCGCTGAATGTGGATTACTTGGAACGCGTACCTGGCGCCGACGACCTGCTAAGGACGAACGCGCGTCGACCAGGAATGCTATGCTGCAGTGCGTTCGCCGTATGAATGGCTTCGTGATGCGCGTAAGCATTGTGATGCTCGTAGTGCTTGCCACGAAAATGATCGGCGTCCAAGCATAATGTGTGCTTGTAGATCGGCGAGTAGCTGACGGGCGAGAACGGTGGATTGTTTAACTGGTTATTGGCGCACCCGGTCGAAGAGCCTTCGACAGACATGGACATGGATCGGTGGTCGGTCGATCATACTTCCCCCTTTTCAAAATTCTCGCTTATAAATCGCAGTTTTTGTCTTAAGAATTAAGCGAAAGTAAAAGCTGATATATTAGCAAAATAGAGGCAGCGGCTGAATGTAAGATAGTTTCTTTCCGCCCCGTGTCCATGTCTGACCTTCGATGAAGCTGGTCGGTTCGTTCTCGTCGATCCAAAGACCATCGAAAGCGATCGTCCGATGAAATCGTTGTATGCATTTCCGCCACCAGATACTTGCGTTGGGATGAGTGACAAAGTCGGGAAAGTAGACATCACCCGGCCACAGACTTCCGACGAGCGGTCGGCCGGTGCGATTATCCTTTATGAAAACATCCATTTCTAGGCCGATTTCCAACGGCTCATAGACACGTTTGTAATCGACGTGCGACTAAGTAAAGGAAGTCTGGATAGTCGTCAAATTACGAGTTTTGCCCGGAAGTTCAACGATTACAAAATCTTTTGAAAAAATCTCTAAAAAATCTCTAAAATGTACATATTCATGCTTCCAATCGCTCTAAAAGGCTTCCAGACTTCATTTACTGCTCTGCCGCCAGCAACACTTGCGATCGTTTGTCGACTTTCATCGCTAATTGCAATCGCAGGGTCGGTGATTAGAACCAACTTCCGCCCGCTACCATGTACTGATTGTTCCAAGAAGCGAGGCAGATCTCCAAAAAGCTTCCTATTCAGCGTAAAATCCATCCCGTTGTGCATATAATCAGCGTCAATATACTGAACATCTTGCGGAATTCCAGCTTTCCTATTTCTCTCCCAAACTACGCGTAACGCAGAAAGGTTAGCGTAGCCGAAGCGACTCAGCTGGTAGCCGAGACCCCAGTAAGGAGGAATCATCGGACGACCAATTACTTTTGTATATTGACTAATCACTTCGTCTGGCTGTGGTCCTGCGAAGAAAATCAAATGCAAATTTCCGCCCATGATACGATAGGTAATTAAATTTGGATGGGGTTGGAGGAAATATTCTGTACCATAGGTTGTATTCAGAAAAACACCGTAAGCGTGATGATTTTTGTCCAGTCCCATGTGAAATGGTTGAAAGCCGTAAAGGTTCATATTGGAATGCGGCTTAAAGCCAGCGGAGAACAAAGACAGTCTATTCCAATCGAAGTCTGCAGGAAGTTGGCTGTGATAGCGATGACCAAATCCGTAGACATTGGTCGTTGGTACAGTCGATGTAATCTGGCTAAACTGACGCGCAAATAACAGACCGGGCAGGTCAGTCGAGTCGAAGAACACTTGTTTATCTTCTGTCCGCCGCACAATTACTCCTAGCGGAGACGCTTTTACCGCCGCCTCTAGGGTGGAACTGTTGGCTTTAAAGTGAATGGTGTCGTGACGTAGGGAATGTGCGAGACTGCCAGAAGCTCCGCCGAAAACCCATCCAGTAAATAAGTATATTAGCTACAGCGAGCGAGTTGTATGCATAGGAGATTGGAGCAATTTGAAAGACGGCGAACTACAGGATACTCGGCTTTGCTCCCTCCCTCGATTATTCGCAAAAGCATATCGTATAAATTAAGCAAGAAATAGTGCAGCACTTACTTTAACAATTTTGACCTACTATTTCTCAAATCAATTAGCTCTTCACAGACGGTAATCTATGTTACTAACAGTTCAGCAAATATTTGCAGTCGCTTTTTCGAAGAAGAGTTTGCTACTTTCACGCGCCATTGCGGAGCGCGGTTGTTTATTCTTATTTACTGGATGGACTGTTCTTGCCTGCGCACAGCTTTGGCTCAAAAAGAATGCTCAATGTCGTATCATCCCAAAATTCAATAAGCATTTCCACAAATTCATGGTCTTCTCCAAATAGCGACGGCGACGGTCGTCGTTTTAGACAGATCTTCAAGCGACTGTCCAATTTATCATAACCGATCACGTCATAACCGACAGTTTTGTTCAAAGGTTTCGTGGGAAAACTACAGGCCGGTATGGATGAGTTCTCTTCTGGCAACTTCCAAATGCAACCCCGTTTCACGCATTCGGCAAGTGATGCATGAGCGTCTGGATGGCAGTCGATGAGAACTTTACTGCAGCTGAAGTCGATGCAGAAAAGGAGCGCAGACAAAATAGCAGACAGTACGATGTTGGTCATGTTTGAAGAACTGCCGATTCGGGTGAGCGTTCTCCATTGCCGCCAAAATCTTATCACCGAGGCACTGATTTACTTGCTGACTGTTGTTTACGGGAGGCAATCGAAGCTGATGCGATACTCGGCGTTATGATTTCCTGATAGGAATCGGATGGATTGTACCTCTGCGGCTGAGTGTGGGGGAGGGCTATAGCATTTAGGCGCCGAAAGGACATCTTGAATAAGTAACCTTATGAATGTTTACGCAACCAGATGATGAAACAATCAACGAGTATACGCAGACGAGACGCAAACGGCAAAATTTGGGGCGGATTCTTGAGGCGGCTGCAATCGAGACCTAACATACAGGAGCACGCGGCGCAACAGAACAGCCGAGCAAATGTACACTTGTTTTAAACAGAGGGGACTAGTGTTGTTCAAGGATCTTGCGCGAGAGAGAGTGAGATGAGCAGCGCAGCCAATCCCATGGAGTCGGCCGCTCGGGGAGGACCCCCGACCGGCACAGCTCCCGGGAAACGTCGCGCTTGTTGTGGGATAGGGGGGAGGGAGACGCGTGACGAGGGGCATCGCTGCGGTGGCACTCGAGTGTCAGCAAACATGATCGTGATCCGCATTGTCGTGATCATCGGCGTGCGGCGCTCGTCGAAGCAGCATCGGGGTCGTCGGGGCCTCGGTCGACGACGACGCCGAATATGGGTAGCTGGTGAGGAGGTGAGGTGGTGACAAGGGCGACTGAGGCCGTGAACTGGCGCCCTCGGATGGCGCACTTTACAGCACAATGCGGAAAAGCGCGCAATATATTACATCACAATATGCGCGCGCGAGTATGAGCCGACGACCGGTAGTGCAGGCCCGGGCCTTTAGTTTGCCTTGTAAACAAGCGGGCGGCGCAACCCTGGGCCGGACGAGGCGGCGCGTCGACGGTCCGGCCCGAGCCATCCGTTCAAAACGCTCTCGGCTCGGACGTTTGCCGGACTTACGCTCACTCCCCCGCCCGGTCTCTGTCTCCGAGTGGCCCACAGCCGTCGGCCGCTAAACTGACTGACCAGTCACCCCGTCCCCGCTTTCTCCGGCCAGTCAGTCAGCCAGCCCCCCTCTCCGTCGTCGCTTCACCGGCCGATCGTTCTTATCTTACGTCGTCCTAGTGCCGCTGTCCACTATTGCCTAAGGCATGCACCTCAGGCCGATCTGGTGGCCCGCCATCGTGGTGCTGCTGGCCGTCGCTGGTAAGACTCGCGCCAATTATATATATATGCCTTCCACTTTTCCATTGATCATGCCCGCCTTTTGCTCTTTTACCGTACGCCGCCTCATACGCCGCTTCTTTTCAGACGCCCAGACACCGGTGATTGGTGGATTGTGCAAGTTAGGCTCGAACGACGTGCAGATCGGAGGCAAGCAGACGCAATTCTTCCTCAAATGCGAGGAGCGTCAAGGGTGAGTTGCTGACTTACTGACTTGCTGACTTGCCAACGAGCGCATAGCGGAATTGTGGGTGGCAGTGGGCAGTCGAATGGGGGACGGAGGGGAGGAGGGGACACGATGGCCGGGGTGGGGTCATTTCTGAGAGCAACTTTGCGTCTTTGTTCGGCGCATTGTTTGCCAGAGAGCTGTCCTCTCCGGTCGGCGCGCGCGACCATTGTTTGCGCAGTCTCTGCGGACGCGTCGACTTTTTCACGGAAACGGCGGCTCGTTATCGCGCGACGTGACGGATTAACCACCGCCTATGTCAATAGTGTCCATCTGCGATAGCTGAGCTCTTCCGTCCAATTCCAATTGCGACACCTTAGAATGCTTATTCACTGCCGTTAGCATTTCTCACAGCGCTCCTATCACGCCGGTAAATGAAAAGAGGTAGGAGGTAGTAAAAGCTCATCGTGAGATATTTCAGTTCGGATGAAAAAGCGTACGGTGTATGGGTAGTGAAGAGTCGTGCGAGTCCGATCGACGAGCCGGAGCCATCGCACCCTAAGAGTATCCCAACTACAAGACGACGGACGCAAGCCACTTGCCGTAAGTGCCCGCTTTTTCTCCGCAGCCACGCGGACTTCATATCTGTTTGGCGCGACACTACTGGTTCCTTTGAACCTCTTAAAGCGACTGTAAAAGGGGGGTTTTTAGCGTTCAACTAGCACGTTAGTAATTGTCAGCCTCTCAATGCAAGTCCGGTAGCCATTCTAACAAAGACTCAATGGGAAAATATATGAATTTCATTTAGTTCAGCTCTTCTACAGCCGGTCATTAAACATTAAACAATAGACATTTAACAATAATCATTAAACCGGGCCACATCAAAATCTTTACGATTCTTTAATGCACTTCTCTCTCTCTCTCTGTGGATGGGTTTCCACTTCCGTACACATTAAGCCTTATTTGAAAATGCCAAAACACATCAATTATTCCAATAGTTCATATTTACAGAGCAAGACCACGAGGCTCGCGTCGGGTTGCCATGTGTTTACGGCGGTGAATGTCTGCAGTTCAACTACGACGACGCCACTACCTACCTACAATGCGATGCGTGAGTGGCTGTTGCTGCGCAACCGCAAATTACCGTAACCATGAGAGGCTCTTTCAGCGATTCTCGTTGGATTAAACGCATCTGCGGTAACAACCTAGTATTCAGCTTCCACCACCAGGCGTGCATCGGTGACGGAACAAATACGATTCCTGGCCGAGTTCCGCAGCCAAATGGCGGCGATGCGGCACCGTCTTACCGCCAAGCCCAACAGTCGCGTAAGCTTGCTTCTCTCTATTCCACTTTGATCGTCTGTCTGGATCGGAGAAGAAACGAAAGCGCAGCGCCTGAAATTTGTCGTCGTACAATGTGCCTGAAGTGAACTGTGTGCACGGGCCTGCTCGCTTCTCTAACCCTCTCTCGATTATCCACCCTGCTCGATTACTCCATTGTTCATTAAATAAAAACTGCTCGCTACTAACCCCGCACGATCTATCGCATGCTTCATTCCAGAGCTGCTCTGCCCCAACAATACGCCCTGCGATAAAGGCACCTGCGCCGCCGATCAGATCTGTGTTCGCAACGTTTGCTGCTACCTTCCATCGACAAGTCAGTCAGTCAGTTCAACTTTTTCGTAGAGAGCTATTTGAACGCGCCGCGCAGGGATCAAAACCGTAGGCCATTGCCACATCTCTTTGGATGATTTCATGTGGACTGTGGTTTCGATCGCGCGGACGTGTTCAAAAGTTTCTCTGCGACTGTGAATCATTTCCGGCTCGCACTAATCGGTCAATCAAAGCCTTTGCAGTTCTGTTGTTCCACCGATTCAGACGACTAGCCGAGAGCAAACAGTCCGAAACGACTTGCCCAGATGGCAAAAGTCCGCTGATCAGTCCAAAATTCTGCTCTCTGCATCAGCCGTGTCCAATTGGCTACGCGTGCAATGAAGCACGGCGCTGCTGTAAATTACTATCGAGCAGTAGGTCTTATGTATTTGTTGATACCGTAAGAAGGCAATTATTTCTTTTGCATTTTTGCCATCCATTAGTACAGTTTGGTATATCTTTGCGACGTCAATTAGGAGTGCGATGAACTTTGTTTTCAAGGCTCCATAGTAGCAAAACGAGAGTAGCGTTCGTATCGATTCGTTTAGGCCTTTGCCCGGACGACTCCAAAGCGGACGGTTCATGTTCAAAATCGACTCCTTGTAATAGAGGTTATTATTGTACTGCGCAAAATATATGCTGCAAGCGATCGAAGGATTGTAAGTCGTAGAGGCGCGCGCTCAGCGCCGAAAAAGTGCGAGACAAGTAATTGCAGTGGACTGTCCTTCGGGAGATCTTCCATTGGATCATCCGGCAGTTTGCCGAATCTCTTCCGATTGCCCTCATGGCTTTCAATGTTCGACGTCAAGAAGATGCTGTCACAAAGTTACCTTCGACTTGGAGACTTTGGAAAACTCATCGCGAGGTTGGTCGCATCAATAATTTCATTTGGCTCAAAGGATTGTCAATTGATGCTCGCATCATGCTTTGCTCTCATACGGAAGACTTTTACAGTAAGCCGCTCAGCACTCAGCATTAGATTCGAAGCAGTTCGTATTTAAATAGAAAGTTAGCATAGGGCAGAGCATAGCTATTGATGTTTCTGCGCATTCTATTGAAGTGTCGGATGCAAGTCAATTGTTTCAGAAATTACATGTCCAGCTGGCGATTCTCCCATTGGGTTTTGCCGCCTCGATTCGGACTGTCCTACGCGCTACTGGTGCATCGCTGGCGTCTGCTGCGCGACGCCGCAATTTCTGCTCGATCCCGCCAAGAGACGGAAGCAGCTGGCGGTCACCGTGGAAAAGAAGGCGGACCTGTTGAAATCGAATATTTTGCTGGCTAAGAAATTCTCGCCGACGCCCGCCACGAGCGTTGCCGTCGACAGCGGCGACGAGGTGGAGGAGGAGGTGATGGAGAAAGCGGATCTGATTAAGGGCAGTATTATGCCGGCGAAGAAATTTTCGCCAACTGTGACGCCAACCGCTGCGATCGACAGCGGTTACGGTGCGTCGAAGCCGGATGAGCCGACGATCGTCGACCAAGAGGCGGATACGACGACGACGGCTTCTACGACGCTTGCGGCGGTCGCCGAGAAGCAGTCGAGCGCGGCGCCGCTGCTCCAGGCGAACGGATATGGTGGCGGTGAGCGTTCTTTGTACGCGCGCGCACGTGCAAATGGGATTAGGCTTTGATCGGTTTGTTCTGCGCGCGCGCCGGTCAATTGAGGAAGTTTGCGCGCGCCGCGTCTGGCAGCCGTGCGGGTCTTGGCGAGAGGGGAGTGAGTCCGAGTGGAGGGAGGCAGAAAAAGTGTCGCGCCGGCTGCGCGGCCGACACCTCGGATGAGCGGAAATTGACGAAGGCACTTGCGAGTCTATTTGCCGGCGACGCGCGACCGCCACACGAGGACGAGAACCGGCTCTTCTGCGCGCACTTTCGCAGCGACTGGCCTTCTCCCCCGCATACTCGCCGGCGCCGGCTTTCGTTGTGAGACACTGCACGCGGCGCCTCGCTTTGTGCGGTGCGGCACGACCAACGGTCACTCGGCGGCGGCGTCGTCGTCGTCATCGCGTCCGCTTCTCGCCGCTGACGTCACACCGCCCCTTGGAGTGTCGCCGCTCTTTTTAGATCTTTGTCCGGATGGCACGCCCGCCCTCCCCCGCTCTTGCGGATCTGACGCCGACTGTCCCGCCGATTTCGCTTGCTCGCAGAATCGCTGCTGCGGAACAAGTGAGCAGTGACTAATCCAAGGGGGCGGCGCAAGCAATCATATGACACACGAAGTCCCATTTCATCCCGCGGCACCAAAGCAGGGGCTTTTGTCAGCAACTTTTTACATACAATCATAGGGAGGGGATACTTGAAAAGAACAAGAACTTCGACCCTGAAACTATTTCGCAATACTATGGTTAGTCGAACACGCTGACCATCCTTATGATCGCTGACATTCAACACGCTAGATACGGTACTCTCTTGTACTTATGAACGTACTGCGAGCAAAGCTCTGGAAGACGAAACAAAAAGTAATCGAGTATACGGCGATAATCAGCGTGTTCGACTTCCTAAATATCGAAACAACAGTTTTTGACCGGAGCTCCACTTGAAATAGGCGAAAATATACTTTAAGTAAGCACTAAATAACATGGTCAAAATATTTTGATGGTACGAAATACTTTTAAATTAAAACCAGCGGCTCCTCTACGCCAGCAAGCTAAATCCCTCACCCTCACGGACATGTACTTCCTGTGTCATACCTTGCGCCCCTCCCTCGATCGAACGTTTGACTGGCCGGAGTACGAACAAGGCGATATTTAGGCATGTGCTCCAATGGCTTCCGTCCGCTGCCGGATTCGAAGCCGTGCAGTAACGAGTGTCCGATTGGCTACGAATGTACGACGAATGGCTGTTGCGCCTCGGATGATTCTCTGACTTGTCCCGACGGCCAGCTACCGCTCTCTTATCCTCCTTCCTGCGGCACCACTAAGGACTGTCCCAGCGGTTTCCTCTGCACTGCGTCCCGTGTCTGCTGCGAAATTAGTACAGTCTATATAATTTGTGAATATAGAACTATTTGCATGCTATATCGATTCATTCATCGCATTTTAGTGTAATATGTTGTTGGCAGACTAAATTATTTCATTGTATCCTAATCTCTCTTTATCCTCCCTCCCTTGTTTTACGCTCGATAATAGCCAAGGGAGGGCGGAAGAGCTTAAGCGACCACCAGTGATCAAATTTGAGACCTATGTCCTGTAAGAGAACGTCAACAAATAACTGATATCGATATATGTTTGCAAATAGATCTGTTGCGCTGTCTCGTCGATGTTGTTGCTTGCATGTAGCTGATGATCTTGTTTCAGGGACTTGTGACGATGGTTCGCCGCCGCTTCCCGACCCGACCGAATGTAGCGCGAACGTCGCCTGTCCGAGCGGCTACAAGTGCCATGCACAATGGTGGTTCTGCTGTTTGGACAGTTCAGTGGAAGTGTCGCCGCCGTATACGACGGGCGTATCCACATCGGGGGCGGTGTGTCCGGGCGGCGCCCCAGCGCTTCCCGATCGTACACAGTGCAATGTGGCTCTACCGTGTCCAGATAGTTTCGTATGCGACTCGGAGCTGCAGCTGTGCTGCCCAGCGCCGCGCCAATGTTACGACGGAAGCAGTCCACTCGATTCGCCGTCGTCGTGCAGCAGCAGTAAATCATGTCCCTCCCCCTACACCTGTCAGCTCAATATTTGCTGCTTGCCGCCCCCGGCTACTGTCACCGGAGCGACTTCAACCTATGGTCAAACGCCCAATACCCTTCAGACTTATCGCCCGGCTCAGGTCACTACGCCTTACCAACCTCCGCCACCGCCAATCACATCGACCTATGTCCAGCCGACGACTCAGCCGTATACGACTCAGCCCACAACGATACCTTTTGTTCCTTCGCCACCTCCGCCAACTCCATCTGCCTATGAGCTACCGCCACCCCCGCCAACAGTGCCGCTGCCCCCACCAACAACAACTACGTCATATCAACCCCCTCCGACCCAGCCTTTGCCGCCGCCATCAACTCTGCCTCCAGCGCCAGCAACTGCGCCCTACCAGCCGCCGCCGGCGCCGCCAACGACTCAAGCTCCATTGTACACCCCAAATCCCGCAACTCAGCCACCGTTCACTACAGTAGCTGTTCCAGTAGCGACTTCAGCGCCGTACCGTTTCTGTCCAAACGGAGCTCAGCCTCTGCAGCAGCAGTGTTCCAGCGCGGGCGGTAGCGCGAACGGCCTGTTGGGTAGCTGTCCTCCCGGCTCCAATTGCGTCAACGGACTGTGCTGCCCAGAATTAAGCGTTCGCGCCTGCGCCGACGGCTCGCAGCCCTTGCCCGATCCGCCGACGTGCGACGCCGCCGCGTCGCAGTGCCCCGCATCGGCATCTTGTCAGAATGGCGTTTGCTGTCAGAACAGAAACTGTCCGACTGGTCAGCCGCCGCTGCCGTTTCCAGCCAGCTGTTCTCTGCTGCAACCGTGTCCCGCCACGGCCGAATGTTACGGTGGCGTTTGCTGCCCGAGATCGCAAGTCGAAAAGTGTCCGGACGGTTCGCTACCTCTGCCAGTTCCGACTTCGTGCACCGATCAGTGCCCGTACGGTTCGCAATGCATCAAGGGCGTTTGCTGTCAACAATCGACGCCACCACCACCACCGCCGCAGCAGCAATGCGCCGACGGTGCGGCTCCCTTGCAGTCGCCACCCACCTGCTCTTCCTACCAGCCGTGTCCGCCTGGTTCGGAGTGCGTCGGCTCAGTCTGCTGTCCAGTAAAGGAAGTCGTTCAACAGAAATGTCCCGATGGATCGGACCCTCTTCCATCGCCAGGGCCTTGTTCAACTGCGCAAGACTGTCCATTTAGCGCAGAGTGCATCAGCTCCATTTGCTGCCTGTCCCAAGCTAATGTTTGTCCCGATGGTTCGACTCCTGTATCGGCTTGTTCCCAGTTCAGTCCTTGCGCATCAGG
The DNA here is from genome assembly GCA_002796945.1 of Plectus sambesii. NCBI lineage: Eukaryota > Metazoa > Nematoda > Chromadorea > Plectida > Plectidae > Plectus > Plectus sambesii. Next base: position 15,621 of record NIUQ01000347.1, read on the forward strand.
CTATCAGTGCCAGGACGGCGGCTGCTGTTTGCANGCTACGTTTGTCCCGATGGTTCGACTCCTGTATCGGCTTGTTCCCAGTTCAGTCCTTGCGCATCAGGCTATCAGTGCCAGGACGGCGGCTGCTGTTTGCAAGCTCAACTGCCGACTGGACAGTGCTCGAACGGTGGACAGCCGCTGGGGACATGCCTCTCCACCGGCTACTCAACTTCGCCAACACCAGTGTATACCGTACCGCCAGTCGCTGTTACCCCCGCGCCACAGAGCTACACCTCTCCGCCCCCTCCGCCAGTACGTACAGAACCACCGCCAACTTACACCATTCCACCGCCTGTCTATACAAAGAATCCCTACGTCCGTCTTCGTCGTCAGACTGGCCAGTGCGAGCCGGGCTATGTGTGCGAAGGCAATGTCTGCTGTCCATTGGGCCAACCGCAGTCAGGCGCATGCTCCGACGGTTCGGCACCCTTACCCAATCCGTCATCTTGCGGTTCTGGTGGCACCTACAGCGAGGGTCCAAGCGGCGCGTGTCCTGCTGGCTACCTTTGCGAAAATAACCGCTGCTGCCAAGAGAGAACGACTCAAGCGCCTACTTGCCCTGACGGCTCGAGTCCTCTGCCGTCGCCGGCGTCGTGCGCCGCTTCGGACGGATCACAACCAGGTACCGATAAAAAATATACGGATGACGTTGGTAAAAAGCGGGGGACGGAGAGGGGCCAACGATCCGCGCTCTTTAAACAAGTATTTCCGGGCAGAACTGCGGCGTAATCGATGACAGAAGAGGACTCCTTTGACGCGCGCGCGTCATTCGTGTCACTTCCTCTTTTTTATTCGGGCGCCGATCTAGGTATAGCGCTTTTGTCAACCTTTTTTACACTTTTTCTTTCAGATTCCGCCTCCAGCTGCCCCGCCGGCTACGCATGCGCGAACAGCGTCTGCTGCGTGGAACCGAAGCAGCTAACGTGCCCCGATGGATCGTCGCCGCTAAGCCGGGGAGTTTGCTCGACTTCAAATCCTTGCCCGACCGGATCTTCGTGCACATCGGAAGGCGCTTGCTGTAAGCAGCAAGAAGTTTGCGTCGACGGTTCCCAGCCGCTGCCCGGAACTTCCTGCAATAACTACAATAACCTATGTCCCGCTGGCTACACGTGTTTGAACAATCTCTGCTGCGGCGGCAGTGGAGGTGGTGGCGGCGGCGGCGGTAGTCAAGGCAGAACGTGCTCGGACGGCGCGCAACCTCTGGCGAATACGCAGTGCGGTCCTCTGCAGCAGTGCCCTCCGGGCTATGTCTGCGAAGGGAATGGCAATTGCTGCTTGGGCGTGCTGAATCAGTGTCCCGACGGGACGCCGCCGCTGAACTCGCCAGGTCAGTGCGCGAGCAACGCCGCGTGTCCGCCCGGCTTCAACTGCGTCGGCAATCGCTGCTGTCTGCAAAGAATCTGTCCGGACGGATCGGAGGCGCTGTCGAGCCCTGCATCATGCGCGTCCGAGGCGGACTGCCCGAGCGGCTACACTTGTTCGAATGGAATCTGCTGCGCCGCACGACAGTGTCCGAACGGCAGCCCGAGTCAGACTTTCTGCGACGGCAACAAGAACTGCCCAAACGGCCAGACGTGCATCGGTTTCATCTGCTGCAACAATTTCGTTCAAATCGCGCGGTCGCCCACTTTGACCGCTTCGTGCAGCGACGGGTCGGAGGCGCTCTCGCGACCGGCGACCTGTACGACCGACGAGCAATGTCCGCTGACGTTTGCGTGCGAAAATCGTCGTTGCTGCCCCGAGCACAGCGCGTGTCCGGACGGTCGTCATGTGATTCCGGGAAGCGGTCAGTGCACACAGCTTGATCGAGCATGCGGCGACGGCGAGTGTTTCAACGGAGTCTGTTGCTCGAGGACGAGAACGTGTCCGGATGGGACGCCGGCGCTAGGCGAGTGCGACATAACTGGACGATGTGGCAGCGCCGGGGCTCAGTGCTTGAAAGGCATGTGCTGCCAGCTGAGAGCCCGATCCGACGACACATGTCCCGGAGGCGGACCGCCGTTGCCCGCCCGCGGTTGCTCTCTCGTCGCACTCTGTCCGGCTTCGTTCACCTGCATCTCAGGACAGTGCTGTCCGGCACAACGTAAGTTAAACAGCAAACTATTCGTTCGACAAATGCTCCCATTCGCTTTACGAAGTCTATAGCGAGAGATAGATAAGCTTGCTCACAAGTTTCTCCTTAGTGTAAAAACAATTATAGAGTAAAAGTTTAGAATATAGATTAGATTAATGATAATTTTTCGAATACTTCCGCATCGAAGGATGAGCCCTTATTTTACAACACACGCAGCTATACTCAAATATTTATCTGTCAAGTTATCAAGTTAGAGTAACGTTTTGAGCGTATAAAGTTCTTTGATGTTTATGTATGAAATTTGCAGATTTGTGTCCGGATCAATCAGCACCTCCGTTCCGTTGCTCGCAGTCATCGCCGTGCGAAAGTTCCGAACATCAGTGCATGATTTCCGATGGACAAGGCATTTGCTGTCGACGTGTATCAGGTAATGCACCACTGTAACCAAGGGTGATGCCAACATGGAAGGACTTGTCTGTTATCTGCATTTCCCTGACCAATCACCGCCCATACAAAGTCCTGATCCCGCTATCGCAAAGTTTTATAAAATTGGCTTCTTTGTTCTTTCCATCAAAAACGCAACGATTGCAATATCTATGCAGCTGCCAAGAATGGACGTAATGGATCCTTTGACGCATAGCGGTGTAAATGTGTAAAGGATGTAGAGTGCCGTTCGTTATCTAAGAGAGTAAAGTTTCAGCTGGCGACTTGTGCGCCGATGGGTCCGCACCGCTACCGTCGCTGACGGGCTTGACATGCAGTCGGTCGTTACCTTGTCCTGATGGTTATCTCTGCGAAAGAGGCGGTAAATGCTGCAAGATTATGGGATTTGCTACTTCAACAACATCGACTACAATAGGTAAAAGTTGTTTTGCTATTCCCCTTGCTGGGCTTACTAATGAAAACGTATTTAGATATACAGGCATCTCTCCCGGAAAGCGGCTGTCCAAACGGCGAACCGCCCCTGCCGACGTTGAGTGGCGCCCGTTGTGGACCATCGTTGGTCTGCCCGCCGCGCTTTGATTGCATTAACGGCGACTGCTGCGCACAATCAAGTTCATCGCCTACCGCTTTTCAACCAACTGGTGAGCGATTCTTGCCGTGTATTTGTCGACGAACGCGTCGTTCAGCTCCTTTTTGCGTCATTTTATGCCAGTATGCAGGCGGTGCAAGTACTGTGCAGTAGTTAGTTCTATCGCAATCACGCTTTTCTAATCCTAATTCTGTCCGGTCGCTAACGCCTCCTGCATCACATTATTATCGCTACTCATTTTTAGTTGACACATTTCAAACTAATAATGGACTAAGTCCTGCCCCAGTTCTGCGAAGATCGCCATCCGTTCCCGACGAAGACCAAATCCCTCGGACAACGCGATTTTTTACCGGAAACAATCCAGCAATAACAATAGAACCGCCCCGCCTTCATGCTGTTACAGCGGCCACGCAATCGCCATCGAACAATGATACGAAACCATTAATTGTCCTCGATCCGGCACAGTTCGTCCCCAGATCGCGAACTTTTACGGGAGCGCATCGTAGCCTGACGGCGCAAGACGCGGGGTCGGTTCTTCTCGGGTCGTCGTCAATGGCGATGTGCGAAGACGGCACGGAAGCGCTCGATTCGGTCATCAATTGCACCCAGTCGGGTTGTCCGTTCGGGTATCGCTGCGTGAACGGAGGTTGCTGTCATATGCAATGCTCCGACGGTTCTACCGCGCTCATCCGACCGAAGACGTGCGATTCCGACGCCAGTTGCACAGTTCCGGGATTTTTCTGCGATAATCACGTGTGCTGCCGTCGCAATAAGCTTGCACGCTATAGCTCTACTAACTACCGTAACCGCACTGATGGTTCGTCAGCAGCATTGCACTTCGCGACGACACATACTTCGCAAAATCAGGGGACAGCTTCCAAATTCACCAAGATATATCCCGATTACATTTTGAACGATATAATGCCAAATTATGAGGGTATGCCTCGAGGATTCGACCGATAGCTCCTGAATTTAGTGAAGTATGTTCACCGTCATATTTCCAGAGGGAACTTTGCTTCTTGTTAAAAAATTTCTTTAGAAATAGAAAGCTAAAATAGTGAATAGTACATGAAAAATAAATTAAAAATATCTGGGCAGCAGCAGCTTCGCAGTGTTGGAATAAATATTGTTGGATCATTTTTGGCCACGGGACTAAATTGCAAAAGCAACAATATTTCCAATTGATTCCTTAATTATTTAAAATAGACAACATTATCGCTGCGATCCTTATTAACTTTTGGCTTTTAGCTCCGCCAGTATTTCGTCAGCAACCAACCGTCAATGTCGAAAAGCTCACCGAGGCTTCAGGTACGTTGTTCACTGTTGATAGTTGAAGCAAAGTCTATCGGAAATATTGCAGTTTGTTCCGACGCGACGAAACCGCTAAGTCGGTGCAGTTCTAACTTGGACTGCCCAACTAGCTATTTGTGCGAAAAAAATGTCTGCTGCCGAAGCGTTGCTCGCTGTCCAGTCGGCACGATTGCCTTGCCCGGCTACCGATGTGATCTGAAGACAAAGTGGTGTCCGGCCAACTTTGCCTGTCTCACCGGTGGCGTTTGCTGTGCAAACAGAAAGACAGGTTAGGAATGTTGTCAACCGCCAATTTCTCAGCCATTTCATGCAGAAATTGTGTTGGAGATGGGGGCGGTCAAATGAGCAAGAAAATTATATTTGTGCTTACTACGATCGCTTTTCTCGTAGGGGTCAGCGATTTAAAAAAAATTGTGCTTTCAAATAACTACTCCAAATATCGCACCATCGATTGCTGAATTAAGCGAAATCTATTTATTTGTTCTTTTTCAGCTTCCAATAGCGATTTGCATACATGTCCAGATTTGTCAGAGCCGCTGAGTTTGCCTGCTGCTTGCAATGGAAACAATGCATGTCCCCATAATTTCTTCTGCTCGACTACGATTAGAAAATGCTGTTCACGAGCGTCAAGTAGGCGATTGTCGCTGATCTTATACATGCACTGAAGTTCGTTTAGATACGAATTTTCGAGGAAGGTTACGGCAACAATGAACATAATGGATAGCGTCGTCGGCGCCAAATATCTTACAATACGATTGATTATAGATCTCAGTCGGTGGCGGGTAAACTGGAAAGCATTTAGTTCGGGCGTAGCTGCTTGTTTTCACCCTGACAACATATTGTACCGTTTTACCCCATGCAGTGCGAGTTGTCTGTTGCATGCGCTTTCGTTGACGCCTACCGTAATACGTACTGGATCGTCTTTGCTGCGCATGGGATAAAAACAATGATACCGTAACGATAATGGTTTCTTTCAGCACAAACTGATTCTGCTGCGCTTTCGTTTTTCGATCCACACACAGCGATCAAAACTCAATCAATTGAAAAATTAATGCGGATATATTTAGGCCAATACGTCGCACAGGCTGGCGGCATGGTTTGCACATTCAGTGAATGCTCGGTGAACAAACCCTGCCCCCAGGGCGCCGAGTGCAACAACGGTTACTGCTGCGAAATTACCAGCGTCTTGCCGCAGCCAGTTTTCGCCGCAGCCACCAACGTCATTCGTAAGCGCATTACGACTATTTCTTATATTACGGCAATCGCTTAAAGACAATACTTGTAAGATTGTAGATTTCAAAGTAACTATTTCATATTTTACAAAAAATCATGAAAAGACGGTTCGAAATAGTCGGCAGAATGTATATGTTAGCATTTTTAAAGCGTAAAGATTTTCTTATTTTGAAATAAAAAACACTGAATGCCGCCTGTTTGGCGATGGCGACCAACTCGTCCCGTCGTCATACATACATGTGCTAGCGGGGTAACTCCTAACCGGGACGAATGCGCGGGTGATTCGAACTGTTCAAATGGCTTTTACTGTCCCCATTCACTCGGGATGTTTTGTCAGATTGTGAGGCATAAGCGTGACTGTAGATCGAGGGTTCAAGTGGGGGTTGAAGTGTGCCTGAATTGAGGCGTCATTCCAGCACGATCTGTTGCAGGCAACTGTCCGGACAACACGCCGTCGCTACAGCAAGGGTGCGTGTCGGACAGCGAATGCCCGAGCGGCTACAACTGCCCCGTCGATGTTGGCGCCTGCTGCAAGATCGCCGTCAACTTCCCTCTGCCGTCCACCGACGCTCAAGCCATCCCTGTCCCCGTCCAACTGCCCGCGATGTCTGCCTTCCCAAACAATCGTAGAAACCAATTCAGTGAGTGGGGAAAACACCGCGGTGTCCATCTTTTGTTCTCAGCTGGTTTTATACCGGTGCGGCCTGGAAGAAGTTTAGACTGGAAATGTAAAGCAGGATGAAAATCAATCAAATCCAAAGGATCTCGCATATGATGACTTAAAAGTAGAATTGCGCAACAACAAATGATGGGCGGAGCGTTCCAAAACACATATTAGCAAATTTCGTTTCTTGCGTGGACGACATTCCAGGCCGCACAAGTGTATTGCGCTACTGAGAATAATTTCGATTTTCCTTCTGGCTCCGCATCTGACTGTGACCGTTCTCCTTCCTACCGCTTCAACCCAATGAGCAGTGCATGTCGGCTAGCTAACTGTTTTGAGCGCTTTTTTCTCGCATGAAGGCTGCTTTTCGCAGGTAAAGATGAATCGAGAAACGATACGAAAATCGAGCTAAGCCAGGGAAATTCGACAGAGGGGAACACGACCGGACGTTATGCAACTGCGACACGTGTGTGCATCTCGCTAACGTTTGCCGCATGACGCTTTGCGACTTGAAAACTCTGCTTCCAGGCGACTGGCCGTACGCCGAGGACGGCTACGACTTGTCGAAGAAGTTGTCATCACTCGACCGGATGCTGATTCGCGCGACCGGCGACGGAAGTACGGTCGAGTTCGGCCTAGACTTGCGTAGACTATCTGTCGCTCTAGCTGGGTTGCGGCTTCTATGATACTTTTAGTTCAAGTTTTAAGCGAGGGTATAGTTTCGGTCGTCTACAAAAACAAAAAATTACTGCAATCTTTCGCTTCTTAGTTTTGCATAATGAGCAAAAACTTGCGCCAAATATCATTTGTTGCAATATTCTTAAGCTGGAAAATTACAGCATCCGTGGCCCGCTATATTCTTCGAAAGAAAGCCTTTTTGAGTTTAGTAACGGTGACGCGATAGTGTACGTAAGCCGAGTGCGAATGCGAATTGTACGATGCTATTGCTTTTTACCCTGAATGCCCAAAATAATACTTCCCAACGCTTTTTTCTGCTTCAGTGCGCTGCGCCGGCGGCTTCTCTAGCTCGCTGCGCTGCGGCTTCGATTCGGAATGTCCGACCGGTTTGTTCTGCGACGTCACTATCTCACTCTGCTGCCCTCTGCTGCTTCCACTGTCCGAAGTGGATCAGAATATGTACGAACGATCCGCCAACCACATACAACAGCCCAAATCCAACTTCAACAATAATAACTACTTGCCGAATGCCGCCCCCTCCACCTTCTCTTCCTATCCGGAATCAAACTCTTACGGGTCGTCATATCCCCAGTCCGGTCCCGCCCCGTCCGACTACGGTCAGACGTCGAGTTCGTCGTTCGAATCGTCGTCGAACTACGGCAGCGGCGAGTCGTCTTCGCTCACTGCGGCGTACGGAACTGTTCCGGCTGGCGAACAAGCTTCACACTCGTCTTCAAGCTATGGACTGTCGGGCGAATCTTCGGCGTACCAACCGGCGCCAGCACCCTCATATGGACCATCGTCGAACTCGCCCTACCCATCGCCAGCTTCTTCGTACCCGTCGCCAGCAAACTCTCCCTACCCCCAGCCGGCTTCGTCATATCCCTCACCGTTCGATGGTATGCCCCCGGCGGTTTCCCCCTACGACTACACGAGCGGCTACGGAAACGCTCAGCAGCCGTATGAGCTAGCGCCGGAGTCGGGGGGCTCGACTGGCGAGTCGTACGGCGTGAATCAGGAACTCGATTCTCAAAACGAAAGAAAACGCTTCCCCTACCCCTACGCGTCTCAGTACTCAACCTTCTCGGCATATCCAAGTAATGAAAGCACTTGTGCTGTTTGCTAAACACTACTCGTTGATGATGTTCATGACGCACCACCACCGTACTTATCATTTGCTCTTTGCTTCGTGTGCAGCTTAACTGGCCGGCGATTACAATAATTGCGCTTCATGCTTGGCTATTCGACTTCTGTGGTCGTTTTTTAGCTGCTCTCTTTTTTGCTTTTTCCATTTTCCTGAGACCGTCTTGTTGATGCTATTTTTTGAATTTCAGCCGGCTCAGTAGGTTGCAACGGATGCGGCGCCCAGCCAATGCGTAAGAATAATCTTTCATTTGCTCTCTGAGAGATATATGATAACTTTATTTTTTAGCTGTCGCTGCTCCGGTCGCCGTCGCCTCCAGCTCGTGCACCGCGGGCTGCCCTCGTGGTTACTCGGGTTGTTGCGGAACACAGCAGGCTTCTTGCTGCGTTCGACGTCAGTTGATTTCCCTCTTGTGGCAGTAGTTATCTAAATGAGCCAATTGGGTCTTTCCGGCTGTGTACAAAACACGATTGTAGCTCAAAATACCTTCAAACAGATGCCAGTTTATTTTCTGTATGCTAAAAAATGCAGTAAGTAAATTTTATATAGCCACATTCTTTAGGACTCATCTGCGGGACTTTATAGTTACACTCCTCTTCGTGCGCTACATTTTCTGTGTTTCATTTTTTGATTTGTTTAGAAGAATGCCCCGGCGGTCAGATGTCGACTGGTCGCAGCTGCTACACGAGCTGCCCAAGCGGTCAATCTTGCAACGCTGGCGTTTGCTGCCCGTCACTCTGTAAGATTTACTTTCCACGGTTTTATGATTTAATCAGTAGCATAGCGGCGTTGTGCGGAATGACTGAGTACCGTTTGATAACCTTCCTCTTCGATATGCATGAATGAGTGTATTGCGCAGTATTGTTTGACTTACGGTTATGTTGGCTAATTCATCTTTTTTATCACCCCAGTCGGGCAAGCAGCCAGAGTTTTTAATAATAAATTGATCTATTTTGTAGCATTATTAATCGAATCGTAGCGCGTCGGATTCGGCTTAACCTCTTACATTGGCTTCAACTCGAACACTCGATTTGTTTATTAAATTTGCATGCTTAATTATATTTATAATTTCTTCTCTGACTTCAAGGGATTTGACTCCAACTATTCGGCGAGCAAATATTGCTTTGAAAAGATTTTAATCGTAAAAATTCTGAATAAAAACTTTCGTACAGCCTAGATGTTAAATATAGTTGAAAATTTGCGAATTTTGTTGAGCTAAGTAGAGAATTATAAAATAGAGTTGAAATCAAAATATAATTTATACATTCTTGATAATCGTAAGTCAAGTTTCACCCATCCTTCTGGAATTTCTCAAAGACGTTTGACGTCTAAGAAACGGACTTTTCTTTCGAGAACGTCCGATAGATGATTGTGACGGAGCAGGAATGCATTTGTACTTGGTTGCGATTTGATTTGCTGTTGGTTGTTGGGGTTGGATTGCAACTCACGAGCGGATGAGCGCTGTTACCTAATTCTTTGGGAGCTAAATATGAGCTTGCCGACGGACGAACTCACCCTTTATATAGACCTAGTTATGCTTTCAATGTATGTCATTGCGGTTTGCACTTTTTATACAAATAATCTAAAATTTGTATGTGGGGAATTAATCAATAGCGTATCCTTTTTTCGTTAACTGAATCGTAGTAAATCGTTGCGATTTGCATTGAAAGCATGATCGGGCCTTGACGCACTTGTGTGAATTGCAAACTACACTCGTGTATAGTGTTGCAGTAATGATCAACTTGTAGCACGATCAATCGCCAATTTAACAGATCAAGGGGGCGTCCAATTTTATTTTCGTGTAGTTTCGTTGCGAGAAAGACCCATACGTTTTGTTAATGAAGTGATTAGCGACTAAAGTTGACTTCTGTGCGGGTGAAAATGAAAAGTTGCAAACACGATTTCGGTCTCTGATGTTGATGTTAAAGAAAGGGTTGCTTGAATATAAAGGCGGTCACACTGCAACGCTACCTTTGGGACGTTGGTTTGCTTCTTTCCTGCTGCGATAACTTGCATCTCTCACGCTTACCCTTCCAGCCTGTCCCGGTGGCAGCCAGCCGATCGGCTCATGCTCGAACGGGTTCTGCAGCCAGGGCTATCAGTGCGTGCGCTCCGTCAACGTTTGCTGTGCCAGTATTCAGGCCGTCTGTAAGACCTGTTGACTGTGGTTGACATGGGCACGGGTGGTGCCGCGGTGTACCCTCCTCGGTTATTGTCGGTGCGGCATGATATCGCACCGGCTTGCACAATGTGTTCAGTAAAGTGTTCGATGGATACCGTAATACAAAACTTAAATTGCTATTGAATATTTAGAGTTTTTAGTGTCCACGAGGTACTTTGCTCGACGCATTGCGCAACCAAGGCTTGGTGGTCTGTCTGTGAGAACAGTTTATGGTTTGATTTTATAGCCAATGAATAACAAAAATCTTAGTGCCACTTATGTATCGGATCGTCGATATGAACATTTATCAGCAAAATATTGCACCATTTGAAAGTATGCATTAATTCGGCTGGCTGAAACTAATAACACCTGCAAAAAAATATCTGTGAGACCGTTAGTCATCGATCCGTGCTCATGTCTAGGCTGTAGTGTTCCATTATCGACGGACATCGTGCACCGCTTTGACCCTTGTTTCAGTGACTTGTCCGACTGGTGCGCAAGCGGTGGGCCAATGTATCAACGGTCAGTGCGGCACCGGCTACTCGTGCGACTTGTCCACCAACCTCTGCTGCCCCAGCATCGGCCAAAGCAACAACTTCAGTGAGATAGTGATCGTTTTGGGCTCGGCTTACGCAAGCTACAGTTTGCGCTACATGCATAGGCCATATCGTGCTTTTGGGAGCTTATGACTGCGCTTTAGATCGCTGCGCATCACATATTTGGCAAATAAAAAGATGCAAATAGTACCAACAATATATTAAAGAAAACTGTATTTGCTTAAACTAGCCAGACGTTTAGCGATAATATTGTTGATTGGCTTAACAATGTCTTGTATTACAGTCTGCACTGATGGCTCGCAAGCGGCTGGCGCTTGTATCGGCGGACTATGCGGCGCAGGTTTCAGCTGCGTCAACAATCTTTGCTGCCGCGGATCGTCGTGTAAGCGACTTACTATACCGTAATCATCTTGGCCGGTCACAGGCATTAGCATATAGTCCTGTTAGTAAAGCACCCGAAAAGTCCAATACGAACTGAACAATTTTAAGAGATGATTATTTTTTGATTAAATATATGATCTAATGGGGGTCAGAGTTAACAGAACCCAGTGATCACCATCCATACAAGTTAAATATCCCTATTGGCCGCCAGGGCTCTATTTCACTAATCTCCTATCACTGAAATCTGATCTCTGCTGGCCGAGCTACATTGGTTCTATAAAGCATCGTATGCAAAGTATGAGATACAGCCAACTGGGTTTTGCAGGATTCGTTTGTACTTGAAATTTTACTTGTGACAGTTGCTGTGACGCGACTCTGGTGCCTAAATGTGATCACCGAGTAATAGATGGAAATAAGATTGTTTTCTTTCAGCGACATTGCGATGCTTGGATGGCACGACGCCACTTGGAACGTGTCTGAACGGCCTCTGCCCATTGAACTTTCAATGCTCACTGGGAAACATTTGCTGCGGAACCGGCGCTGCTCAGAGTCAGTTTTTCACTTTGATAAATATCGTTGCTTCGACGCGCAATTCCTTCTCATTTTTTTCTTCATCTGGAAAGTTACGTAAGAAAATTTAGAGACTCTAAATATATGTAAATGTATGTATTTGTATCGCTTACCGACGATACTCTCGAAGATTGAATCGTATTCCGACTCCATAATACATCAACTTTTTCAGATTGTCCTAACGGCGGCACTGCTATCGGACCGTGCACGAGTAACCTTTGCCCCGTCAACTTCTTGTGCAACACGGCGAATAACCAGTGCTGCCCGTCAGCAGGCGGCACCACCTGCCCGAACAACGTCCCGCCACTCGGTCCCTGCGTCGACGGCAACTGTCCACTTGGCTTTGCTTGCAATACCGCCGTTAATCAGTGCTGTCAGTCTACTGTAACAGGTACGTACTTCAGGGTTTAATTTGGCCTGATAGAATGGGTCATCATTGTGTTTTGGTTGCTTCATCAGTTCTCGGCTGAACACAGTAGTTTGCGTTCGGGTTAGTACGAATTATGCAAATGCAAGGAGATTCACTGAATTCGTTTAAGAGCACAGTATAATAATTGTGAAAGCACTAATGAAAGTTTTTTGCACTCTTTTAGCGACTTGCCCAGCGGGTCAAGCGAGTATCGGACCTTGCATATCCGGACTTTGCCCACCAGGAAACACATGCATCGGCAATATTTGCTGCGCCGGCACTGGCACTGGTAATTTCAGGCATGCCAACGCGTAGAATGACGGAAATGCTTCTCCAGTCGGCTCTTTGCTGAAATGCTCCCGAGATCGAACCTTACTCTGATCCCCGCGACAGCGACCTTGCATGACGACCATCTTCTGCCTAAATCACTGCCACAAAATTGACATATCACTATTTTCGAACAGTCGACGTATTGAGGCGCGCACATTTCTAGCAAAGAGCACAATCTGCACTATATCTCACTTTCACTTTATATTTAGACATAGTTTTGCGATCTGAAATCGATTTAAAACGCGGCGCATTGTGCGCGCTTAGATGCTTCGATCTGTCCCGAATGCCTTTTTTTCGCGCTACTTTGCGCATACGTTGTTTATTGAGCTCTTCACAGAGACAACAAGTGTTCTGCAACAGAAAACTCATAACGTGTTCATAATAGCGATGTCTCGATGCGAACTGCGCCGCGATTCGCTCACGACACCTTATCTATGAATATGCTGAGTGCTTTTGTAGCGGTAATTCAGTTACAGTCCGATACAACAGAATGACACTTATCATTATCGTAGAGAAATACCCAGTAGGACGCTGCGTCTCAAATGAAATGGAAGAGAGAGTAGATTGAGCATGGTAGTATACAATAATTGCATGTTATTCGATTTTATAGTCGGTTTCTTAAGTGTCATTTTCGGCAAAAAGTAATGATAGTGCTCATTTCTGTCGTAAGGACTGTATAACTCTGTGAAGGACAACGAAGAGTTTTGTGTGCATTACTAACGCGAGTGAGCTACCCAGGCTGGCTAGCTGGTGACCGCCTTGCATTTCAGGAACAACCGATACTTGTCCGAACAACGCCGCGTCGATTGGTCCCTGCGTCGGAGGCCTGTGCCCACCTGGCAACACATGCATCAACAACAATATTTGCTGCGCCACCGGTCGCCTCCATCGTGCACCAGCGATTGAATCCTCCCCCGATGGCGTGATCCGCCGCCAACAGCCAGTCATTGATCAAAGTAAATCTTGGGGAGGTCATCATCAATACCGCAACGCCTTTTTGTTGTCCCATTCTCATCTCTTGCGTAAATTTTCTGAAATATCTCGTTGGTTGCATTTCCCTTCCCGAGTAAGAGATTACATCGATTTAAAAATACTTCTATGCGAGCGAAAATTTCGTTCGAATCGGTTGTTATATTCCATACATATTCGCATTGCTAAATTGTTGATAATTGGTCCGGAAACCTTGCCTAAAGTTGAAAAAATGGATCAATATCGATCCTTCCATTCCACTACCCCGCTTCAAAGGCGTTGCGTAATTTGTGATTGGCCATAAGTGACATCCGCTACTCACCGAGCCAAGCGATCCTTCCTCAGTCCAGCAATTCGCACTAATTTTGGGCTGACTTGCATAGGATACAGCTGCTTGATTGACGCGCTCTGATACGACAGCTTGTGCTTAATTGACTCGAATTTAAATTCCGTTTGTTCTCACTTCAGTCGGCAGTTGTCCCAACGGTCAACAGGCGATTGGTCAGTGTATCAGCGGCCTGTGCGGCGCCGGCTTCACCTGCATCAACAACCTCTGCTGTTCCACTACCACCACCGGCAACAATATTAGTGCGTTTTTTCACTATCAAATCATTGATGAACGACTCGCTGTTTATACCATTTTCACTTTAATTAGGATACTTTTCAATTCAAAGAGGAAATTTTCCAAGTCAAATCAACATGAAAAATGTCCTCTTTGATATGGAAAGTGTCCTTATTATAGAGGTAATGGAATGTACTAAGCCATTCCAACCGACCCGTAAATTTTTTCTCAGGCCTTTGCGTGCAAAAATTGGAATGGTCTAAATTTGAGTTTAAAAAGGCTTCTCTTTGCGTTCTCAGTTCCTTTCGATGCAAAATTTATATCAAATATTTATGCTGCGCGGAACGCCTTAGACTTCAAATCCCAGATCATCAATCACCATATGCTATAATTGATGAAAAATGATGCCGATTGTATTTTTAGACCTCTGTCCGAACGGTCAAGCGGGCGTCGGCGCTTGCTTCCCTGGCGGCCAGTGCGGCGTCGGCTTTACCTGCGACTTGCGCACGAACCTCTGCTGCTCGCCCAGCAACGGCATGGTCGGCGGTAACTCGGTCGTTATAAGTAAGCGCTTGTGTCATAAATAAAATAAAATGCGATGTCAATAATTGATGTCGCCGACAAAGCTTGTCGCATCGGACACATCGCATTGGTCTTTTAAAAAGTCCACGACTCTATTTAATCTGCACAAATTAATCATATTCCTGCTAATAATGCGGCATGGTACGGTGTGCCCGTCCAAAATCATTCACGCATATACTTTAGCAGTACAAAAATAATTATGCATAAATTAAATAAATCTGGTAAAGTAGACGATTGTGCTGCTTGAATGTAATCGCTCAGGCGGCACCTATCGATACTGAGTGGTACGGGTCGGGATCAGCAAGTAAAAATTTCTCCACCCGCTTCCGTGGAAGCAGGACCATCATCTTAAATATAAATCCTAATGATACATAATGACTGTATTTAGCTGTCTGCCAAAGCGGTTCGCAACCTCTGGGAACATGCCCGACAGGTCAGAACACTTGTCCATCAGGCTACGCGTGCGAAGGCACAATTTGCTGCCGACAAAGTGGTTCGTTTAGAGTTGAAAATAATGATGCGTATGTGTAGCAATGAAAATTCTATTATTTCAGGTGACATAGTCGTTGGCGGTCAGTGCCAGCAGCCGCAGCAGTGCGCTGGTTACCCTCAAGGTCTGGCCACCTGCGTCGATCAGACTTGTAGGTGTCAGCCCGTGGCCTACGTGCAGGGCATCGCCTGCGTTCGCCGAAGGATGCTCAGTAAGCAAATTATTCTCTCTTTGCTAGCTACTACCAGAGTGGATTAGCTGGAAACAAAAATTTCGCAATATCGCTGTCAATTACGCAATCTATTGCGAAATTATTGCTTTCAGTTGATCCACTCTTGTATATGGACGACGCGCTAAGTTACTACGCTAGCACTAACGCACAAAAATCAGGGCCCATGCATAGTTGTTCTAGCACATTAGCGTGAGCTGTTCTCGGTGTAAAAATGTTAGGAACTAATGGAGAAACGAGTAACAGGAAGTGAAAATCTTTGGGGACACTAGTACTATTGCAAATGCATTCATTTCCGCCGCGTTTTCGGGGATCTTCTGCCGAGTGTCAATATCGGCAGCTATGAGTTGTTTATCAAAGTTAGAGTAGACGTCGGCTACTGTTAATTAATGATATCAATGGAGACAGCTAATTGATAAGCCGACGGCATTTTAGGATTGAAATTCAACGATGACGGCAACGTCGATAGCGCTGAAGACGAAGAGCGGGCGGAGGAAGAAGTTGTAAAAGAAGAGTCCAAGTCGTCGTAGAAAATGAGCAGCAACGCCTACTTATCGAATTTACTTAAGTTGCAAGCAACTACAACCGTCACTGCGTCGTCTTATTGTCCACGAATCTTTGTTGCCTGCCTCTGTGCCTTCTTTTTTGTTTTCGTTTTTGTCCTGTTGCGCTGCCGTTATTGAGCGCGATATATTGAGTAATTTCCTCTGGAAAATGCTTTTACTACTTGAATGAATCGAATTGCCTACTGTGCTGTTGTACTGTACTACGAGACGTTCGCTGTTCTATGCGATCCGGGATTGAGCGTCGATCGTCCGGGGGGACCACAATCATTAGTTACTCTCAAATTCGCATTGGACCAACAACATTCACTACAGTATTCCTACTGTTTCTGAAAGGTATCGAAGTAAATTGTTGGCACGGCGAATGACGACGTGTCGTGAAATGAGTTTAGAGAGATTTTAGCGATTCAAAACAGCGTACAGTAGTAGATGTAACGCCCGTGCGAATTTGAATGTATCTATGGTCCGGGGCCGTACCAGAGACTTCTAATCCGTCCCGAACGCCCTGAACGGTCGTCGCTCTCACTGTGTCGTTCGCTAACTGTTGCTTTTCCTTGCGATGATCATGACGCGCGCTATGTCAGCGATTGTGATTGGCGGTCGGTGTGAAAAAGTGTGCGCTTGCTGTCGAGTAACGTTGTTACCTCCTTATTCATCGAGAGTGTTGACGCACGAGTGCGCACATACGGCAGCTGCATCGGAATCGTTGATTTGTCCCGCATGTCCCGCGGCCGTTTCCAAGGCAGTCCGATCACAGTCTGATCAGCCCAATTCCGGTCGTCCGGACACCCGAGAGGGCAGCCCAACGACCGTCTCGAGTCGGAGACCGCCTTTGCGAGCGCCTATAAAGCCACTCATAACGCATTCATTCGGCAATTTGACCGCCGCCGTCGACGATCGCTGACTCGCGATCGAGTCGTCCGCCGCCTTCCGCAGTCGCAAGTCGCCACAATACTCGCCATGCATTCGGCTCTCGTGATCGCTCTCGCTTTCATCCTCTTTGCGTCCCCGACGCCGACTGTCGCCGCCGGAGCCGACGATCTGAAGCAGGAATGCCAGAAGATCATCGAACTCGACACCACCACCACCGGCACCGATTTGAACGGCTTGTCCTCGCTTGTCCACATCTGCCGAGAGATCCTCGCCAAGGACGGTGCTGACGACACCGAACAACGTGAGCCGCCCATTATCTTCCGGGGCGGCGTGAAATTCATTCGAAAGTGGAATGGAAGGCATCTTTCAATTTTTACGGTCTCTTCGATATACGGCGGGAACTAACTCCTAACCTGTGCCGACCGCGGCGGCGGCGGCGGATGTAATCGCTGAAATTGTGACCCAAGCGAACAACGGAATGCCCCTCTCTATTTATTAAGAAGTCAGTTAATGACGGCAGCAAATTGACGGAGGGATAGAAGCGGAAAAGAAAAGAATGATCGGTGGCCCCTAATAATGCACCACATTGCCAATCAACGTAGCCTACTGACAAATTTAACTGTTCGAGAGGTTTCTATTTTTCAGAGCTGAAGAACGCGAAGCGAGGCTACGATTTCATTAGATTTGGTCGATCGGATGGTGGAGCAAACAAGAAGGCCAGTGGTTCATACGACTACATTCGTTTCGGCAAAAGAAGTGTTTGATTATACATACGATCGCTCTGAGTTTTATGATTCATCGCCTCTTTATGTATCATCGTTCGCGTGCTGTTTTTTCTCTCTCTCTCTTCTTGTCCAATTTGTGACTTACGTTTCTTGATAGCGATCGAAATCGACACTGATGGAGGTCGGTCGGTTGTCGAAAAATTAGTCTGAACAGCTTGACATTTGATTGTTCGAGAGCGTCGACTGGTATACAAAGAGCTGAAAGGCTGTGAGATCATGAAATGAAACCATTACTGGGTGAAAACGGTAGAGCGAATAAATTTATTCTGTTAACAAAATATATCATTTTTGACGAACGAGTCAACCCACCAGACGTTAACTCTTTCCACACAAAGCACGATGACATTTTGCACAAAGGCATTGATTAGAATGTAAGAAGGCAACGATGAGGCGAAAGACGGCAAGAGAAGTTCCAATACAGTATCTCGCGCGATGAGTATGCGATTGACCGCAGGCACATAAAGTAATCAACGGCCAATTTTAGGATCACGATTTTTCCAGCGGTCGCCGCCAGCCGTCTCGTTTACTGAACGGGTGGAAATAATAAATTGAAAGTTCCATAATTCGCATTTCGTTCGGCTCGATATAATGAAATGAGATGTGCTCATCAGAGCAGCATTCAAATCCCTGAAATAGATTAATATAGTGCAAGTGGATCAGATCAAAATGATGCAGATTGGAATAATTCAAGAACAAGATCTGTATTATAGTCGACGTCGCAAAATCCTTTCGCCCCATAATCCATTCATTGCCCTATTTGTTTAAATATTGACACAAAAAGTGTGAGCGAGTTCTAAAAACGTTTCGATTTCTTTTGATGGCAGAAAAAATTCAGTCTGTAAAGTGTCTTTTGAACCTGTCGTATTCCATTTGCATCGTGCGCTTGCGGAAGAAAAATAATCGATTATGAGGCGGAAGGACTCTAGCGAACAGTCATCGCCAGTATTAGGAAGCCGTACCAAGTCTGTCTAATAATGGGATATTACAGCATGCATTGAGCGAACTGATGTAAAAAACATTTTTAGAGATCAATCTGGTAAGTCAAAATTAGCTTCAAATTGTTAAAAATTGGCTATCTAGGCAATATTAATCTAATTGACAATTTCTAATTGTCTTGTTTGGGAAAGTTTTAAAGAAAAGAGGAAAAGAAACTTTTAGAGCAGCAAAAAATTTGCACGCCGATCAATAACACATATATCTCCCATAAAGAAGAGAACGAAAAGTGACCAACTTTTTGCAGCTTATGCGCAGTGAAGCCCCAAAACCAGTTGTATCGGGAATGCAAAGTTTCATGGAACATGGTGTTCTCTAATTTGAAGGGAGAGAAGCGGAAGCGTTGCGCGTCTCGCGAATCCCCAGGGGAAATGCCAACCTGAAAAAATGAATCGTATTAGCCCGCAAATTTCACACATGCATGATCAGAGCAGAAGGCTGAAGCAAACGGGCTTGTATGCTCAGTTCCGATCAAACAACGGAACTCGGGGCGTGCAGAGGTGTCCGGCATCAGTAAGATGACATGCCTAACGGCTGCCATACATCTTCTAAGCCCCTGACATCGACGGAATCCAATTGAAGCTCGGAGGTGAGGAGACGCCGTCTGCACAGCCCAAAAAGCATTCATTTTCTTTAAAAATTGCCCCTTTGCTTTCTGGTTGAACGAGTAATCCCCCTCTACCCCATATGTTTCGATTTCTTGCTACGCGCCTTGCCGCGCCCCATGGTGCAATCGTGAGATATATTCCTAATTACCAGTCGCAAACAATTGGCGACTTCCACATCCTCCGCTCCGGCCGAACCTTGCGAACACTGTGGCATTGAGAATGATTGAATCAGCTTATTCAGATTCAACGCGCTCATAACGTAGCCAGGTCCACCGCTGTTGTATCCGCCTGGAATTATATTTTTGCTAATTTGCAATTAGAGTATTTAATTATGTCATAGGATCAAACGCTGGGCTCCCAACATTCCTCTACAACAACGTTACAGGATCAACTGAAAGGCGGGAGGGGCCATCGCAAAATTATAACCCAATGTTTGCACTTTCCGTTTCATTATCTGACGCAGTTCACGAGAATGGACTCGATCTTCTCCATTCTGCATGGCTCTGTCAACCTTTCTTGCTGTCTTTGGATAGGGGAAATAAAATGTGAACCCTTTTGGCTTCAACAATATTTGGAGCATAGTTAAGGTTTAAAGCGGTAATATAACGCTACAAAAATTAACCAAACTTACCTAAGGCCTGATATTGACAGCCGTAAAAGTGAGGATCTTCTTGACTCTTGCTGTTAACAAATAGGCGCAGATTCTAAAACAAAGCGTAAACCGTAGAAAATGAATATTTCACTGTTCACCTCCATTATCACGTAAGAGTCGTCGTCAACTTTGAAAATCCAATCAAACTGATCCTTATAATTTTCGTGTATGTAACGGAACGCGAGTTTAGTTTTTTCCCACAAATTTTCGTACGACTCTTTCATGTAGAGCTCTATCTTGTGCACGGTTTTGAACAATTCTTCTTTTCGATGAGCCGTTATGTTCGAGCCTCCGCCCTCAATGAAGAGCAGCATATTGCAGCGACTGCCCCAAGTATCAACTATTGCATCTTGACGATCTTTCGCTTTTGAGTGAGTCATTATCCAACAAAGAACTCGTACTTTGTTGTACATTACAGTCGATAGTTCTTGCTCGGCTGTAATAATCAATAATACTGTACAATATACGCAGAGCTGGGTTGGTGTATTTATTATGGATACCGTAGGTGAATCTGCCTTTTTGCTCTTCGAATGTATTGTGAAATACGTAATGGAGTACGCTGCGCATGAAAACCGCCAAAAATTATGTAAAAAATATTTAAAGAAGCCAGTTTTTGTAATAGCGCATTTGGGATCATTTAGCGCTGAGCGCGCACTGAAAAGAATGGGCCGGTTTCACATCGCATACTTTAGCTAAAGTCGTACTTAAGGCCTATCCTTAATCATTGCGTAAAGTCCGTTAAAGTACGCGATATGAAACCGGCCGAATAATTGATTCATTTTATACAGCAATAAAATCAATAATTTTGTTTGTGCTACTCAAATATTAAGTTCACTAATTTAATCCCTACGCTACTCACGACCACGTCAAAATCATTTTTGAATATTTGCATGAGAAACTGAAAGAGTATGATCTTTTGTTCTCTGCTTCTCTAAACCCTTCATTTTCTTGTTGTCCAAAATGAGCATTTTAATTCATCAGTAATACAATAACTAAAGGTTTAATAAAAATGGTTAAGGCGCGCATTAGTTCTTTGTGGCGCTGATAAGACATGAAAAATTTTAAATATTATAAAGGGAAGTACAAGAATTGAAATTCATTCTTGGCAATCCTATAATAAGCTCCGTTCATAGTTCAAGGATGCTTAATCTGTGCCGGCGCTAAGGATCAAAAAGCACAGCGCCGAAAAGATCGTATAAAAAATTCATGAAAGCCAACAAAGAGCCTTGGAAAAGAATCAGCATGCCACGTAAGCTGACGAATATGAATAATCATTGAGAGGACAAGTAGGCCGCGTACCAGTTTGAATAGCAGAAACCGTAGCGACAATTGATCCAATTTCCTTCGATTCCTCATCATTGCCGTGTTGTGTTGCTTTGGCTCGTTCTGCTATGATAATTTTGGGATTGTATAACGCGAAAAACACGGCGCCGAATATTATTCCCATTAGAAAGGCGAGCAGCGTGGTTAATACTGGAGCGCCACGCATAGCAGCACGCAGTTGCTTCTTGCAGGCGCGAAAGATAGCTTTCCGTGAACACGTCGAGCACTGTTTGCAGATCAATAGATTACGTGTAACTGCTGAAATTACAAGTTCAACGCTGTCTGATAATTCTAAAAATGGTTTTAGACCTGAGAATGGTAATCGTTGTGAAGGAGGTCATACAAATCTCATTTGATACGATATGGTAAGATTTCAGATCTGATAAGATTTAACATGAGTTGCGATTATATGGTGAAACGAAAAGAAGTAACCAACTGTTATTTTTGCACTAACTGGAGAATGACATATTCGATTCTCACCATTTTTAACTACTGAATCACTAAATTTTCCATAACGTTACATTGGAAAATAAGCGCAATCGGTTGCAAGAGAAGTCCGCTATATAAGCGATGAGATGTGAGTAACCCGAATAACAAGTTTGGAGCAGAAGCATGTGAAATGTGACTTGCACAACTCAATGGCATCTAATATTTAATAATTATTTAACATTTATACCTGGTATTAAACCAAAAATACTTCCAAAGTCTCCAATGAGTATATAACTTGTTTGAATTATTAAAAAGTTTGAGAATCGTATGAAAATTATCTACTGCACCTTCCGTCTTAAAAACCTCATCAGCGCAATCGCAGGCCCTCGCCAGCACACGCGTGATGTGCGTGTGTGTTGCGATGCGACCATTACGAGTGACTTGTCAAGTGTCTACTTATTGGAGAAGTATTTAATTAAATTGCATCGTAACAGTGGAGTGTTCATTGAAATTAAAAGCCTATAGCTGATCTCCATTCAAGTGAAAAGCTGGATGGTTGGGATCTTCACCCGTGTTAAAGTGTATCGTTCTCTGCATTTTATGAATGTCTTTAATGCCGAAGAGCGAATTTTGAAGTATCAAAATAGATGTTTCAAAGATTTTTATAGAAGGCGGGTTTATTTGAGCAAACAAGGCAGCGACTAATGAGAACTCGCTCTTCTGCGCTGAACGGATACTCAAATTCATGGGATAAATACGGTAGATCAGTTTCAAATCCTATGTCTAGCGTCTACTTCCGTGCTCCCAATACTCATGCCCTTCAATATCTGAGCAGTTTCTAGCGTTGCCTTTCTCATTGGTTACGGTGAAGTTTTAACGCTATTCACAAGGTTGTCAATATAGATTGCTGCTAAGAAATTTGCTGACTAAATGCCGCCCATTAGTAAGCTTTGCGAGCGAAAGCTTAATAAGGGATTGATTGAAGAAAAAGCGAGCTGTCTCACCTGATGTATTATGATTCGCCGAATTATGGTAATGATAACTGGTTATGCCTGATACTTGTGGTTGCAGGGCAATAGGCCTTGGTGCAAATTGTATTGGTTGTTGTTTGTGAAGGAATAATGACCAAGTTCCTTCAAACATTGAAATCAATACTCGCGAGTTGTACGCTACACGCACTCGAGTTGGCCAAGAAACCTATGCTTATTCAATATTCATAGTAAAGTGAAACATTCGCCGTGACCTGTCGACTTCAACGACGTGCGACTATTCGTGTGCGGCTTTTTGTTGGTTCTGTGGGGCAGGGGACCAACTATGATGCACTATTTGGTTTCGCCACGCATTCTGTAACTATAGTTATAACCCGCAACTACTCTCTAAATCTTGTTCATTGTTCTCTCACCAAAAGAATTATTCATTGTTTTTCAATGAACTGTTCACGGAATTCCATGAAGTATTTCATAAATTCCATGAACACTTCATTAAATAAACAACAAATAATTTTTTTGGTGCGAGAACAATGAACTAAACAATGAACTCTTCGAATTTTTCAAGCGACGATCAAGGTCATTATTCCATTTAGCCGCCGTGATGACCTTCCTTTTCAAAACGGCCAACTTCCCATCATAAGTTCGGATTACTTTCAGAACTCCCATAAAAGCTCATTCAAACGCGTAATCGTTGGCAATAAAAATTTATATTTTGGCGGGCATCAAACTTCTCACTGTGAAAGGCTCAACTCAGCGCGAATTCAGCTGGAATGCAGTAACACAAAACATGAAACAACATTCATCAACTCTCTTGACATTTTTGCTATCCTGAACTTCAATAATATACATTATGCACATTGCACTATGGGCCCAGTTGTGCATAAACTTTTCACTTGCAAAAATATTTTGGTTAAAAATGATCATATTGGGATACGATTAGAACTAATAGTTCAGTTCGCAGTAGAATCCACGTAGCCAAATGACTGGTCTTTCCTTTAATCTGGCGCGGAGCCGCTATCGCCGTGGTTGCGTTTCCACGCCGTTATCGTCGTGGTTGCGTTTCTATCCCGCTATCGATCACCAGTTAGCTGGAGTCGTTCTTCCATTAAACAGATACATTGCCATGGCCCGAGTGACGAGTGTTCTCAGTGCCGCTCATGCTCATAAACTAGTACAGTTACATGCCGTAACGAGCGATTTTGCAAATCCGCACAAACGTTAGTTACATATATGCTCACAAACTATGCATTTGAAAAGCAAAGAACGTGGCCTTATCTTGAGTGATCCCGTATTAGTTTAAGCATAGACTGCATCGGTGTAACAAATGGAACATTAACAGGAGCTAAAGTTATAGGCATAGGGTGGGATTCATATCGCGTACTTTAGCCAAATTCGTACTTTGCGGATATCCTCTAGCGTTGCGTTAAGTACACACAGAAATACATACATTGCCGGTGACTTATTGGTAAGATAAATACGTCATATACAATGAAACCCGGATGACTGCACATCGCTCCCGCAAGAAAATTATGTGCACTTATCCAAGTTGCACTTAACCGGGTGTCACTGTACCGTATTTGAAGCTGGTAGTGAGTAAAATGTGATGTTTATATTGAAAAAGCGGGCGCAAAGAAATGGCGAAAAAATCATATGCTATCCAAAGGAAGCTGACGAATGCGGTGGTATATCTTCAGTTAAACTAAGTCATCTTTTAAAAATGCGCGCCAAAATTTGCATCCCTGTTGTAAATTTTGTATCGCGGTTATTACTGTGTGCATAGTGCTCGAGACTCGAAGGCAATTGATATTTTTTCTGTTGACTCGAAAACCATCTAGCGTCCTGCGCCTAATGTCATGATCGCAAGCGCATCGTTTTGCGTCAGATGTTGGGAATGAAGGCTGGGAGATGGATGTGGATAACTGTATATCTCAGAGGAATTAGTGGCGCACATCGGTTCATTAGGTTAGCGGGCGCTGACGCGCTCACCTGCCCACCCACAGACCGATCTATCCAGTCGTTCAACTGGCCAACCACTAAGCAGCCCGTGACCTACGACGCTACGCCCATTGCTTTCGGTTCGTTCGAAGGTGAAGAGTGGCTGACGCGTCGATCACTGACGGCGGCCGTAGGGAGGCACTCTGTTTATCGCCAGTAAGGCACGTAGAAAAAGTATGAGTTAATTACTTGACCGTCGTCAGCCAGCAATCATCCTCGCTCTGTCTAATGTCGTCTAGCCGAGCGGCGTTTCGCTTCTCTCACAGACGTATATGGTGGTATCCAACTCTGCTGCAGATCTTTCAATTGATCAGCCCTTCGCTTTCAATTAAAAAGTCACCGCTATGCTATGTCTTTTTTCTATCTTAGCGAGCTCGATAAAAGATCCGTAAATTCAAGAATTAATTCAGAAACTACTTTGATACAAAAATAGGATGTCAATTATATGTAGAAGAATATATGTTAAGGTGAAACTTGGATATATAAGGTTAAGAGATAAATATATGTGGCAATATGCGCCAAATGACGTCGTAGTATCTATTTACAAAGACGAAGAATACTGAAATCGTCAAATAACATGTGGAATATATTTACAAAATTTGAATGGTCAAGGTGAGAGCAGGGATAAAGATACTGTCATTGACTGAAAAAATTATGAGCCCCTAAAACCTGTCTTCGTGTCTCAGTGATGGTAAAGTTCCGAAGGCTAGAGAATATTTGATCAAAAATTTTTGGCATGGGGTATACGCCGTCAGTCAGCCATAAAAACTCCATTCTATGTAAGAAAAACCCCAGTTTTTCAGGGCTGACAAGAGAAAGTATTTCATACTGCAGTATGATTTATGCCCACGGCATTCATGTATACTGGGATACACGCAGATCTCCCTCTGTAGCGACGTTTGCGGCGTGCAGATCTGCCGCAGTTCTGCAGGTCGCTGCCTCACGATTCGGAACCCCGGTGTAGCACCCACATAGCAACTTCTTTTGAATGAAGAACGCAAGACGCCATGTTCCCAATTTTTTTATTCCACTAATGTCTGTCTGGGCCATACAATACTCTCGTTAGCATCACTAACGGCAATGATTTTGGTGATTCTGCGAAAATTGGAGATCGGTGTACTTGAAAGAGCTGCTCAGGAAGTCATCCAGTTGCGGCCGATTGAATCGAAAATGAGTCGGCGTTCTAAACACAACAATCGGAAACACAGTAATACGAAATAATCGTTAAAATATTTATTTGAAATGGTCACGAAATTAAAATACTGAATTCCGGCGAGAGTGTTGCTTGCAGCCAGTCATAGAACAAAGTGATAAAATGAATATGAAACCTTGATCACACGGGTGGTTACTTATCGACATGTGCATCAGAGAAGACGTCGTCGTGGAATATATCCATCGTTTCGGAATGAAAGATCCATGCGAAATAACGGCAATAGAAAGTATTGTCAGAATAACGGCGTCAATGCTGTATGTACAGTAGTAGTATAGCCAAATGAAGAATGGATGATTTTGTTAATTGACACGCTGCGCGGGCGTGTACTTGGGGCCGCCGTAATTGCTTCGCCGTTCGGTAGAGAGCACTTTATCGACGATCAGATTGAGACAGAAGAGTGCGCAAATACCAAAAAAGAGCGCGACGTTCAGACCGGCGCACGCCTGTAAGGTCAAGAGTTTGCTTATGATAAAAATATCAGCGCACAACGAAGATAGCGCAAAGGGAGGAGATGGGGCACGAGTCTCAGCACTTCAACCAATAACTTCCTGGGATTAGGAAATCAATGTTTGACTAGCGCTAAGAGTGGTCCACTACCTATAATTTTTCCTACTAGTGGAAGACCCGGCTACTACTTACTATCTGAAAGACTGATTGGGCATATTTTGTGGAGTAATTTGCTTGCTTCAACCGAAGATTACCCAGTTATCGCTCATCTCATCTTAAGTAATTGCTTCCGTATAGCCTACTCTGTTCTGAGTTTTAATTTATGTAACTACGGTTTATGTGCTTGGGTATTGCTCATTCCATAATTGGGACTGGGCAGAATGTAAGACTCTGTTAAATAATTTATCAAATGTCAGTGGGAAGATCTTGCGAAAAAATTAGCTCTCTAATAAAAGTGTCAATTATCCAATACCGCTGCCCACGCAAACCACTACAATGTTGTGGGAGGTATGTGTATATAAGAAAAGAGAGAATGACTCACTCCCATCCATCCAAACCGTTCGCCAGTGTCGATGATAGTGTTCTGCGAGACGGATGCTGAGATGCCGCACACTAGCAGCCAGCCAATCATTCCCGCGCCGGACAAGATCACTTCCTGCATCAGCGAATCAGGGTCAACATTGTTTATCGTCGCAGACGTACAACCTCGTTCAAGGCCGGATTAAGGTGTCGAGGGATATGAGAAGATGACAATACAGCCACGCTTTTACATAGCGCAACAATCCACAATTTTCACTCCACACTTAACGAATTCGAAACTCCTAATTCTCAATTTCAAAGTTGTGTCGACAATTATAGACAGTGGAAGACCCAACTCCCGGTGGTCAGAACCCAATGCATGTCAAACTTTGTACCGAAATCGAGCAGTTGGTGAGAGGCGCTTCCGAATCGCGTCGGTGCATGATAGCGTACATGACCGCAGACACGACGCAGTACAGCAGCGTTAGTCCTGCCACGATGTAGGTAATGACGCTCTGGTAGTTGAGGTTGATGTATGCCGTCGTGTAGACTGGATCGAGCAGAATAAGGGTGACAATTGTCAGGAGCTAAATAGGAATCAGGTAACATTATTTTAAAGAAGTAAACTGCGTGAAATGTGATGTTATAAAAAATAAACCGATATATATATATTCTGATCGAACAAATTCGAGATTGATATCGAATGGANATACGATAGGTCAATCGCGCCGAGTCCGACACCAACGACATGATCACCATAAATAATCAAATATCTTTACGAAGCACGCAAAAAGGACAACAAATCAAAGCACACACTGAATAATGACATCGAAAGAGGACGAGAGAAATGTCAGAAGCGCTTATTTGATTCGTAAAATCGTTCAGGACAGGAAGTCTTAAGAGGCAACAGGCGAAGGACACAATCGTTCGAGCAGCCCAATCAGCTTGTGGGCGGCGGTGCGTAGAATGCCCGGACACGCCGGTCGGTTTACTGACTGTTCCAGGGCCACGCGCATTTGGTGGAAAGCGATTCTGAAATTACATGTTCCATATCAAATATTTCACTTGCGCTCTTCAAAAACACTCCACAAGAGCCATGTATTCAAAAAGTCTATCTCAGCAACCGAGTACAATTCATTACTGTCTCCGAGAGGCCTTTGCAACATGTGCATGTATTGTACCGCGATGAATACTATTGCAATTTTTTATTGGACCCTATTAATACCAAATCGGAGATTTGTCAAACCAAACTGGACACTTTGTTGAATTCATCATAGAGAAAAGTGTCCAGCTAAGGGTGGAAATGGAATTTATGACAAAAATCATGTGTGGCGGAGTAATATTGATGCAGAAATGCGGTAAGCTAGGTACACTGTAAAGAGTAAAATCGCCGTAGTCGCCTGAACTCTGACCAAGCAGCAAAAATTGACCCACCTGGTGTTTGGATTACGTCGTGACATATAGCGTAGAGTGAGGAACCGATAGTAGATGAACGGCAGGAACATGCTCGCCTTTCCCCTGAAATTCAAGAAAAGTTATCGTAAAGGTAAGATCAATGCTGATCCGACGGTGTGGCGGGATAAATGAGACAACTATTTCAGGGGACGTCGCTGTTTATACCACCTGGGGGCTAATCTTACAATCCTGCCTATTCGGCTTATTCTGCCAGCATAAAAACATTTCAAACTTTCTCCCATCCACAATGCAAAATAAGACAATATGTTTCGCTGCTGCTGCTATAAATGCTCAAATTATTATTTCCCTTGCTTTCGGCAGTTGAAAACATACTGTCCCCTCATACATCAAAATTTTGAAGTCGACAAGTAGAGGACCGACAAAAATGTCTCGAAGCGGAGGAGATACGGTATTGTACTCTGCACCTGTGTACTTACATGAAGATCATTCCGATAACGAGAGGCATGAGGAATATTTCGGTGCACGCGATGACGCTCAACAGATTCTGTGTGTAAGACTCGGTCAGCGTCGTCAACCATCGGCGCAGAAACAGTTGAGACTGGCCGATCGCCTAAAATTATCCTTATATAGAGTAATGATAGGAAGAGGTCCACAACACGCCATAGTGTATAAATCTGATAAGTGGAATGTAAAAATGATACAATAAGAAATGATCAGAGAGAAACTAACGTCGAGGAGCTGAATGGTGAAACTGGACGAATGAAGAACAGAGAAGAGTAGAACCGGCATCAGCGCCACTGCAATGCAAATCAATCTTTCTCCATACAACTTCATTTATTATTATTCAATCAAACATTCCATTTAATTCATCCCTTCCATTAGTCTTAACTGTTGCTGGAGGGAGGCGTACACTTTCGTAGACAATTATGCAAAAGTTATGGCAACATCTAGGGAATATAAATTTTCTTTCCCTATACCTCCTATATGGTAACGTTAGACAGCACAAACGGCGTCTTTCTCCACGTATACTGCGTTCCCAACCTCAAAGAACGACAGTATAGGAGAAGAAACAAAAGCGACCTCCACTTAGGCTCATTCCCAGCCAATATCCATAATGCATCTGTTACAAGAGTAGGAGTCACAATACAAACATAAATCATTTTAGGGGATAGAGTGCTATTTCGGGAAAAGCTGGTATGACGGCAGACGAGTCGCTGAATAACAACGATCACTTTTGCCGAAATCTACTGATGGTTCCAGCTTCTCAAAAAAATAAAAGTGATTACTTGTAACTGGAGAGCAGCCAAGGAACACGATACAGTAAAAGAGGTAATGGCATGAGTCTTCCAGGAACATTGTGGCGAAGAATTCGCGACTCAATTGAAAGCCGCCGAGACGCTGGTGCATGCGTAGAGCGTTCGTCGCCGCACCTGAAATTTCAGGGAATCTATAGTGTTGACCTCACAATCATTCAGCGAATACTGCACATTTATTTTAACGTCTTGTCAAACAAGCTCATTACAATCCGATCCCAGTTTTTCATATCGTCAAACTCACAAATAACATTACATTATGAGGAGCCTCGGGACTTTATTCTCCGAAAATAGATGCCGACAATTTACATAAATGCATGCAAGATAATAGCCTCCGACACAGCGTGAAGTTAGGTCCTTAAGTACGCAGACTTGATAAACAAACATTTGTAATAGCTATACAAGCGCTACTCATAAACTGGCTGTTGTTAAACGGGAATAATGTGAAATAAAATTGATCAATTCAAAATCTGGATTGTAACAGAACTTAGGCCTTCCCCTTTTTTCGCTATTCGCTACTTTCTAGTGATTATGAGACGCTACTTGAAATGGCCGGTAAAAGGTTTAAGGGTCAATTGCATTCAAGTGATCATCGAACAAACCCGACGACGTATATTATAGCGGGTGTATTATGCATATAATTAGCCTGACAAATTTTGATTCGCCGTTTTTATTCCCAAAATTATGACTTTAAGTACAACTGTAGGCGGTTAAGCGATCTTTAAACTGTGAGAAATAACTAAGCGAAAGCTTTTACCAGCCATGAGCGTTTTCGAGTAAGCGGATGCCTGGGACTGCGGTCCTCCGATTGGAAACATGTACAGCATTGCGAAGCCGATTGTCGCCACACGCAGAGCCCATAGTACCGCGTCGGTAGGGCGTTGTTTCAGATATCCCTGCAAAACGTTCAATTATGCTCATGAATGGGTAAAAGCTAATTGCAAATTCAGCACACACTGCTCAAGGATAAGGAGAAACTAAAACATGGAAACAGTTTGATATATTGTAATGTCAGTTTATAAAATCAAGGTATATTATGAGGAGAGCATGGGATATATTATGTACAGTTAACTAGGATGACGCTGCGGGAAGCTTGCCGAAGATTATTTTGTCATTAAGACACAATGGGGAAAGAAAGAAGCAAAAGCTGATACGGTTTAAGGCACACGTCGCCACTCTCTACCGAGCGAGTCGCACGATAAAGCTACTCTTCTTCATTATGCCGTGTTTCTCGCTCAACCTTCATCATTTTAGCTTCCTTTGGAAGAGAAGCGTAAAGCATCCGACTTACAATACATTCAGTGCAATCTGCTCTAATAGACTATCCTATTTTAAACGAGAGGTAGCTCGTAGCTCAGAGAGCATTTTAGTAAACAACTAGTAAGCAGTTGAAAACGTACAACGAAGGAAACAGTGCCCGTTGGTGGATTTGCGGGTCTTGAAGAGCTGCCAGTTCCACTCGAACCAGCGCCATCGTGAGTTTCAGAGCTTTCTTCGCGAATCTCAACCATCTCTTCGATACAAAAGTCTAGACGTGTCGAAGATCTGCAATATATGAAATATTTATCTTTCGAAACTATCTGGATCGAAGCCTAAAGAGACGCGTAGAGAGAGGGATCACACTTGTTATGACTCTATATCAGCGCAGCGTTGAGGATGACGTTGACTTACACGTCGTTGCTGTATTTTAGCCTCGAGCTCTGCTTTGGCGCACTACTGCACTGAGTATCTACGCGTCAACACAGAAACATTGTATGAGTGATAAAGAAGTCAAATCGGGTGAAGACATCTGATTTGTTTGGCGCATCAAAGAGAAGTTAGAACTGGCGGACATTCGATGACCGCAGCCGACGACAATGGCGGCTGTATCGGAGGTGCAGGTGACAATTCGAAGGAAGCAAGCGAACGCCGGCCGAGGAGCACCGCGCAGCGTCGTCCTGCGATTGAACGAGGGCGCGAGCAGAAAGCGGCCGGACTTGGCGTCGAATAGCACGGACCAGGCGTCCCCTCCTACTGTGGCTACAGTGCTGACAGCCAAGGAACAGCTAGCGCGGCAGATCGGCGAGCCGGTGGAACAAATCCGACTGATCCTGGCCGGTCGCGTCCTGGACGACTCGACCACGCTCGAAGCACTCCAACTCGGCGCCACCACTACCCTTCACGCTTTCGTCTGCGAATTGGATGATGGCCAGGTCTGGGCAGTGTCTCTTGTAATCAGTCGTTCATGGCGCCTTACGGCGCTCTGGCATAGCATTAGACGCATGTAATCAAAATAATGAACTACGGCATCCTGCCTGCTTGCTGTAGGAGCGCCAAGTACGAATGCGGCGCTTGGAATGGTTCCAACGTAGCAATACAACAAAATTTGATTCCATATTCACTCATATCCTGACGAAACGAAGGGAGAAGATACATTTAACTACCAGAAATGCCGTCTATCCCTTAAAAATAGCTCTACTCATGTACCATACCGTGGATCAGTTACAATCTAACGCTCATTTTTAAATCTAGAACTACATTAGAATGCAAAGTTATATGATTTATGTATTCAAGTCAAGGGTAATCTTGTTGATGCAAAGCCATTGCTTGAACACCACTTCACTGACAGCCAAATGATCCCTAACTGTTCAGATAAAAGCACAACGGCGTGCGCAGCTCGACATCGCAGCAAAGTGCAGAGGCGAGTCAGAGGAAGAAAAACAGTGGCGTTCAACTTTTTACGTATATTGTAAGCCGTGCGGGCAGCTGCGATCGGGCAAATTGCGACTGCGCTGCGAGACATGCAAGTCCGATGCGGTTTNGAAAGTGGCGTTCAACTTTTTACGTATATTGTAAGCCGTGCGGGCAGCTGCGATCGGGCAAATTGCGACTGCGCTGCGAGACATGCAAGTCCGATGCGGTTTTGGTGAAAGAAGAGCCGTCTTCTTGGAATGACGTACTCACTTCGAAACGAATTCGCATTGATTGCTCAGATTGTGTCAGCGACTCGCCTGCCTTTGCCGAATTCTTCTTCAAATGCGTACTGTGCGGCTCCATCGCGCCGCCGTTGCAACAGGTCGGCGTCGATTTCATTCGCGATGCGATGTACATATTTGCATTCGTTTTGATAGTTAAACCACTGTTATTTCTGACCTTGAGACAGTGAGGT
This sequence comes from Plectus sambesii, assembly GCA_002796945.1. Classification (NCBI taxonomy): domain Eukaryota; kingdom Metazoa; phylum Nematoda; class Chromadorea; order Plectida; family Plectidae; genus Plectus; species Plectus sambesii. The sequence goes on from NIUQ01000347.1 coordinate 48,303, forward strand.
GGGGTTTGTTATACGGCGATAATTGGCAAGCAATCGTCTCTTTCATTATCTGATACACTAATCTGGTTCTTGATTTAATTCTGTCATTTCGGATACGATATTTACGATATATGAAATCTCCGTCGGTTTTGACATCAAAATTCTAAACTGGCGATAGAATAATAAACTATCCATGCCAATGTAGTTCCGTAAACGGAAATTGTGCAATAATAAATGAATTTCATTGAATTTGAATTTCATTGTGCAATAGTAAATGAGCATTCGCCTGTAGGTCAGGGCAAACACGAGTCACGCTGAGTGCTGCGTATGCGGGGAAGTGCTGAATCCGGCCATCAACTTTCTCTGTCCACTCTCGCCACTCCATATTTGCTGTCTCGACTGTTTCGTCGCGTACGCCGGTTGCTGTCTCGAAGATCGCCGATTCCAACTGCGCGACGGCGCTGGCTACACTATCGGCTGCCCTATGGCTGGATGCGCAGGTACAGTGCGATTTCGCATGCATTCTACGCAATCGCTGCTAGTCTTATATCAATTATGCCCAATAGTTGAAAAATCTTCAGTTCATTATTCAAGCGCTGCTTTGTAAAATCAATCAAAGTTTACCGTTATCTCTTGCAGTGTTTTTCAATTCTTCACAAAATAACCATCATATTAATGGATTGCAATGAGCAAATCGCTAACAATTCGCGTTGAAAACCTACTAAACAAGTTGCTTAATATCTTTTACCAATCGACGGCCAACAATAATCTTATAGTCAGTCCTTCAGTAATTGATGGAATAAAACTTTGAATGGGAAAGAAAATTTTCGAGGCATCTAACTGCATTTCTTGTCCTAAAATGCACGAATACGATCCAAATGTTCATTATGCGTGTGATATAAAACTATTCCGGCTTCAAATTGTTCCGAGTAGCGCATTCAGACTCGCCGCACTAGCAGCACACGCTAAAGATATAGTTATTGATTTTGTGTTAAACTCATGGTGCACTGGTGAGTCGTCCATCGACTCTCATGTGGACTTACTTCTCTACTGGAGTTATTTTTAGGAATGATTGTGGATGGTCATCATTTTCACCTTTTGGGCGACACGCACTACGATTTATATCAACACCAGGCGGCCGAGATTTTGGTGCTGGGCGACGGTGCGGGAGTGTTCTGTCCCCGAGTCGGTTGCGGCGCCGCCTTCTTCCTCGACGCCGTCGACGACGCGGGCGCCGTTAACGGCGTCGCTCTCTGTCCGGAATGTGGCCTTACTTTTTGTCGAGAGTGTCATCAGGAGACTACGGTGAAGTGAGTGCGAGCGCCAATGCTTGAATGAGACAGACTGCATTGACAGTGTTTGTTTTACATATAAACTGTGTCAACCGTAGTGGTGGGGAGTACTGAATTCAGACCATTTCGCTTTTATGATTAGTGTCTAATTAGTTCAGGTTGCTGGCTTCTTATCTACAAGGAACTTTCAACCAATAATATTGCTTTCATTGAATAGCCGCAGGTTGGTGAATGAGATAATTACGCCGAAAAACGTTGACTGGATGGGGGTGGCGATGTTATCCACAGATGGTTGCAGTATTAAATTCAAACTATAAAGGAAGTGTCCCATTTTTCGATCAGTATTTAGTAGAAATTCTTGGCTGAGCAGTTCACGTTGGGGTAGAGCGACGGGCGCGTTTTGTCAACCCTTTGACCTGCATTCAGTTGGGACATTCCGCTCCTGTTGATTCGTTAGCGCATGCGTGGATAAAGCTTCTTTTTTGCATTGGACCTGAAGCGTCAACCGATCCATTGCTTATAACGACAACAGTCCCATTAACACAATTACTTGTAATGTTTATTTGCTTAGGCGGGAAATTCGTACAACCGTGTCTCACAGGTATAAGATAGTTTAATTGTATCTTTTGAAATTAATCAAAAATGACTGAGTATGACTTAAATTTGAAAAACCAAACGTTGCAGGTGTCAATGCGACCAAAGCGCTGGGCGTCAGAACAATGAAGCAGTAGGATGTTCTTCAGAGGTTGGAGCAGATGGCGACTTGATGCGAAGTCTGACGACGATCGGTGCTACATGCAAAAAGTGCCCGAGGTGCAAAGTGCCGACGGAGCGCAACTCCGGCTGCGCCCATCTCAGCTGCCGCCAGTGTGGCGCCCAGTGGTGCTGGCTGTGTGAAACGCTTTGGACTGATGAATGTCAGTGGAACCATTGGTTCGATTGATCCTCGACCAATCCTATCATCCACGTTTATTCCCTCAAACTCTTCAGCGAAGTGCCTTTTGTCTTTGCCTGATAGGCCATATTTCTCTCATCTTCTACTGAGTCCAAGAATCATAGCGTCGAGTCTTTTCGTCGTCTACTCGCACATCCAGCAATCGATGTTGTCGAGCTTTCTATCCGATCTTATAAATACCAGTCAGAAGTTTGTAGTAACTTCCCTGCGTCAGCATGCTCAATTGTTGTCCGACTGAGCGTCACTACTGGATGCACGTCGATCTGCCGGTGCCAATCAATAGGTGGCTAATAAATTGCGCTTGTGCACTGAGGCGCTTTATCGCAAAAGTGGCGTGGTCCCTGATGAACTTCTCCCTTAAGGAACCTTCCGCCTACATTCAGACAGACATCTTGAATATTTTTCATCGCCTTGTATTGTTATCATTCTGTGCTTTGTTTGATGCTGCGTTTGTGTACAGACTGAACTTGCGATTGTCCGTGTATACTGCTATGTCGACAGAGAATAGAAAGAGTGATAAAGAGTTTTATTGTTTTAAAATGAGTATTTCAAACATCTGAAATGGTTCAATCACTGCTGAGGAGGGTATTTTGGAAACAACATCGTTAAGCTCGAACGCAACCGTATCTAGATTTTCCTAAGTAAGAGATTAAGGCTGGAACAGCTTAAAAGCTAAACACTATATAACACGAAATCCCTCAATCAGAACTGAGAGCGCCACTCAAACCCGCATCTGACATGTATGCTTCTTAGGCGGCGAACATAAATAAGAAAATTGCGGAAATGTGATGGATGCAGCTGCCATATATGACTAAGAGTGCATTATTAATTTATCTGCATAAGAAACCTTTGAAGTTTTGAAGCATGTCCGACACCCAATTTTCCGATCACGGTAACACTGGAGATTTGTACAGCAAGCAAACGGGCAGAGCAGAGTGAACGGCCGATGGTGAAAATTTCAATATTATTTTCAAGAATTGCTACAAAATTATTAATAACACATTATACACTCTTGACAGTTGTGTGCCAATTTCGGTCGCTGTACTCTGTTCCGCCTTGTAGTTACAGTGTCAAACGGTAACTGAAGTAAAGAGCTATACTTCAAGGCGAATTAGAGTCGACGAGATTCGTTAATCGCCCAAATTTTCGGAGATTTCCTTTACAGTAGTCAAGAATAGTTATACGAACGAATGCGCATTCTTGATAGCAGTTTACAAAATGCGCGAAAGATTGCGGGCGTCGGTCGAATCAGGTGGACTCAAAGAAGCCTTTTATAAATTAGTGACTTGATCGTCGACGCGAATGATGCATTCGCTCTCGACACCATATTGATTAGGGAGCAGTTGATGAGCGAGGAGGTTGCGAAACACCATGGTCGAACCGTTGGTGATTGTCGGTCTTCTCATGACGCTATCGGACTTCCAGCGCTTGCCACCGCCAAGAAGGCACATGCGCTGGAATGCTTGCTGAATATTAGGCATGCGCAGGGCATACACCGTCGGGTTCAGGATACCCTTGCTCAGGAACAGACCATTCACAGTTATTCCGCAGATCCATACTAATCGTGGATTATTCTGGAATAGCCAGTCCAGTGGCAGGAAGCACGACTGACACGTGATCATCATCCAGACTACTCCCGGAAACCAACCGAGGAGAAATGTGCCTAAAAATTGCATTCATTGAGAAATTCATTATTTCCTTTGTATCAGCGTGGTTGTAATTGTGAATGTCGCCGAAATTGCAACTCCTCTTCTGCGCACACCGAAAACATATTACCACGTAAGTACAACAGCTCTGAGGATATAGCCAAAAGTTGAATCTCCGTGGTTCTGTGTCTCAAAGGATTGGCAGACGAGTTCTGGTTACATTTGCTAGCTGACGAATTCTTCGACTTTAGTCAATTGGTCATGATGCATGATCGCCTTTGAGCGGCTGTTGAGAGCTTCCAATCGATTTCAAATAAACGCCGAGTGGTGCAGGATAGGTGAGCAATGAGAGTGGCGGAAACTTTTATTATATTGGGGGCGATGCCGCTCCACTTTACGTCCCATGTTCCTTCCTCCAGTCATCTTAGTTTATACTTTCAAAATAACACGTGTTATTCGGTGTGTTAAGCCTGGTATTAGTTTTTAGCTCTGTACTTTCATAACAGGCAAAGAGCATAAGACAATTAAGCCCTCGTCGAAAAGTATGAACAGAATAAGACATGAGAAGGAAACATTGCGTGACATGCCGAATAAGAGATCCTATTTTGGGAGCATAAACACAACCATAAGATGTGCGCCAGGCGCGATGTTTGAACCGACGAGCGTTGGGAGGGAGGAAGTCAGTCAATTGAGAGAGATTCCGAAAAGGGAAGGGAGGAATTCCCTCTTGTGTATCTCTGATCGAAAGCGAAGCCAACTAGAGCCACTGCCACGGTCATCGAGTACAAAATGATGTCAGTCAACTATTGTAAGTTAACCCTACGCAACTAGCGAGAGAAGAGCGTCACACCGAAAAGGGTACTTTGCACACCAATTAGTCTCGGAGCAACCCATCACACAGCGTTTCTTTCACAATTCACTCACCGACGATGAGCAGGGCGGTAACGACGGTTTTCATGCGCCGCCTAATGAAGCTTTGTCGACGCGTGTTGACGTGGTTGTGCATCGACTTCAGCACGCTGACGATGCGAATGTAAACGACGCCCGTCAGAAGAAGCGGTACCGCGATGAGCACGAGCATCGATGCCCGGAAGGCGTTTGTTGTCACCAGCCACGCCTCGCACCTTAGAATCGATGATTAGAAATAAACGAGTAATTTTTTTCAATGTAGCTTATTTTAATTAAACGACCATCGGCTGAGGATATGATTGACATTTACAGATGATCGCTGACATTTACAGAATAATTTTTACAAATGGCAAAGAACGAACGATTTCACATACGTCTCTAAATTTAACCGACTCATACGTGCGATTTTTACGCACATCACTCATGAGATTTCGATTAATTTTTTTCATAAAAGACCTAAAATAGTGAAGAGTTTGAATGTGAGAACTTAAGCGTTGTCATTCAATGCAATGATGTTTCACGTTCCCACGATATCAATTTTTGTTTTCGATGTTCTTTTCATACCCAAAGAACGAAAATGTCAGTTGAAACCTTTTAGACGGAAAGGAATGGAAAAGAAATGAAACATCTTATTGGTTTCTGAACAGAGCAGAAAAAACTGAATTGAATGAAATAGAATAGACTAGGCAGGGAACAAGAATCCTTTTCGAGCAAAGGGCAATAGTTTTTATTTAAATTTTCTGATATTATTCTTAGCATTTGTTCCTTTCCTATTACTCTAGGAACCTTAAGGCAGATTTTTGCACATGTACATAAAACCATTGAATGGGTGCTATTTTTCTTTCTGCATATTTGTAATTTTGCTTCGTTCCTATGGAAGGAAAATGGCAGTAGAATACTCTATGAGGAATCAGAACAGAACGAGAAAGTTCAAAAGTCCATTTTTCCTCAACGAAAGCCGTTGGTAAGTAATTGAATTCAGAATTAAGAGAGCAATTTTTTCAGCTAGACGTATTAAGAGTCTTTGGGCCGGTTTCACATCGCGTACTTTAACTAAAGTCGGACTTAACGCAATGATAAAGGATAGGCCGTAAGTCCGACTTTAGCTAAAGTACGCGATGTGAAACCCACCCTTTGTA
>NIUQ01000348.1:0-53677 GCA_002796945.1 Plectus sambesii
GCCAATGGCGAAAAATCCAAATACATCTCACTCATTTGTCCAGTGCAACTTTCATCGTATGTTATCTGAAGTAGAGCTTAAGGTAAAATGAAAGTTTCAGCCAGCACACCTGCTGGCTTATAAATCATTTCCACAAGAAAAAGAACATGTTCCCACGCTGAGAGAATACTTTCCAAACTGGTTAGATTTACTGATTCAGGTACAGTATTTGATATTACGATACTAGATGGATGGAGCGGTGCAAGAGAAATCGTGTCCATCAGAAACTGGTTAGAAGCAAAGCATGGACCAAACTTTTGAATGTGAATGTGCAGGCTATATTTCCGCTTACAATAAACAGAGCTGCGAAACAAGTAAATACTTCTGCTGCTAACTGTCAAATAATTTTTACATCATCGCTTACTTCATATTCCAAGGCAAAAGTCCACTTGCTGAACACTCCAAAAAGTATTGCAACTGAAGCAATTAATTTTCTTTTTTTCTGTACGACTGGTAGACACTTTGTCGATAAAGTGATGCAATATCGTTCAAATGTGGCCGCAAGTATAAGAAACGACGAGGCTGTCATTGCGATATGGGAAATTGTAATCATAGGCACCATGTAGAAATACCTAAAATTACAGATATCTTCAGATAATCCAGCAATACATAAACAATAGAAACAACAATATGTGCACAAACTGAAAAGAAGCGATTTAATCAACCAATCAAGGTTATTCATTAAATCATATCTTCTCCTATAACCTTGATGCGATTTACTCTGAAGAATAACGTCCAACTGGGAAACCTGCTGCAATTGCAACTGTTATTGTCTTATTTCCATTTATTACGCTGATTCTTCATTTATGATATATACCACTTGCACTTTAGTAAGGATATCTTCCAGTTCAAAGAAGGAGTTTTCAAAGTTAAGAAGGGCATTTCCCAAGTTACATCAGAATGAATAATGCCCTCTTTGAAGTGGAGATTTTGCTGTTTGATTTGAAAAAGGCACTTATTAAAGTATAAGTGGTGTATGCAGGAAACTGCGTACGTCACAATACAGCCGTCACCGCACTTCCAGCAATTGTAATTACTATAATGCTGCCGTGCAAAACTTTTTATCTTTTACGATTCTGAGCAAAACGCTGAATGCCCGGACTAATTTCATATAACTATAGCAATTACAACAGTGCGAAACACGGAATAGCTAATGTGATAATTGTTCATTTTTAGTTACATATGGTTTTCTGACCAATCACCGTCCTTGCGAATGCGTTGTTTAGCAATATTGCCATTGCATTAGTTTTGTAGAATGGGCGCCGAAGTTGCGAGCATTTCAGATCTTGCAGACCTTAGTCACCACGCGTTCGCAAGGAAGATTTTTTTGTTTTTGAAAGTGATCATAAGTCCAGTCCAAAATTAAACAAACGCTCAATAATACGTTCTCAACCGTCTTAATGTCGATCTCTGTCCAGGGCTAGGGTCTGTTTTCGCAACACGATTGCAGATGATTCAATTGCATCAACTGAACTGATTTGCGCAGGTTACGGCTGACTAATCGCGTCCTTATTGCAATGGCAATCTTTTTTCAAAGTCGCTCATTAATTTCAAGTTCAAATCAAAAATGAGGCGATAATGCTCTGACTCTCTAGTGGAAGAAGGCTGACAGCCTGGTCGGAAGCCAGAGTCTTGATCATTAATTTAGTTTATGTCACAAGCATCACTGCTGTGGCGTCGCGAAAGGGTAAATTATGGAATGATGATTCAGAGATTTTCTGCTGAAGTTAGTAAAAACAGCGCCATAAGAAATACTCACTTACCAAGCTCTGAACAAAAAGACAGAGTCGTAATAGTCCATTAAGACATTCACAGACATTAGCAAGACGTATGAGACGCTGATGAAAATGTCGAAGATTGCCAATAACATCATGTACATGTAGCAAGTCTTCCGATACTCCGCTCGTGTGAAAAAAACGAAGAAAAGCAGAAAGTTCTCGAAGATGCTCACGATGGAGATCGACGTCCCGCAGACAGCGACGAGCCAAAAGCGCTCATCAGTGTACAATGGCTTGTGATAAGCGCAAGGATCTTCGGCGTCATCTGCGGAAGCGGCTAGAGAGCTGCTGTTGTGAGAAGCGTTGTCGAAGGCGTTCATTTTAGTGATGTTAATCGCTGAAGTAGAAATAGCTGCTTGCTGATGAGAAAATGAAACATCGATGCGCACGAGTTTAGAGGGAAAAATGACGCGCCAGTTTGCAAAGCAGCGCGCAAACAAAGGCATAATCGGCCTCTGTCTACACGCTTATTAAATGCAGACGCGGTTAAAGTAGGCCCAGGCAAGGAAGAAGCTTCCAATTACTGAGACATAAAATGGCAACCGCCTTAGGAACATTCCTTCATCTTATTAACGAAGTTTCTCTTGTTTTACCTTCTAGCTACCCGCCAGTATAATGATGCGTTAATGTTATCGATTTGAAGCGTAGTTGCGAGTTTAGCAGATCACTTAAATGAGACTGAATCTTTATCGGAAATGAGTTCCATCTAGGGACTTCATGTCAACTGAATTTCAGAACACGCAAATAACACCTACACTTTCCTGCAAATTTATACTAAAACTCGGTCATCAGAAGAGCGTTTGGAGGGTCTATCAGGCCTGAAGCTTCCTGAGATTCGACCGTCTTTGATTTGATTTGCAACAGGACACTGCAATTACTAGCGTATGATTGCAATAATGGAGCAAGCGACAAGACGCAGTTGACATGACGCTAACGGAACTCCCGACGAACCCATGTGTCGCTCCAGATTAAGAGCTCCGGTGGCGGCTGTCGCGACCAGCGCAAGTCGCCAGAAAGCGACACAGGCGTTCTTTGCGTGTCGGCAGTCGATATTTAGCGCATTATTAATGATGTTGCAGTGCGTCGCCTCCTATGTAAAATGCATAGTTTGCTCTAATATTTTAAGCTCAGATTTTGACAAAAGCTTCCACTACTTGCAGCTGATAAGTTAATAAGACTGATGGAATATTAATGGCACAAAGTGTGTTTGTAGCGAATATTCGAAAAGGCGGATATTCGAGAGACCACAAAGCGTGAGATGGTAAGTCGCGAAGAAGTACACTTGTAAAAAAACAGCATAAAAATTCACGTTTCTCAACGAAATAGTGGCTAATTTTAGTGATTTGATACAACAAAAATCATTATTGCCAGACCTCATATTTCTTGCTGTACAGAGACTTACTGACACTCAGCATTTGAATGGTATTATTTCAACTTAAATCAATGCAAAGTATTGAGAGCAAGTGCTCGCATATGCGCACGTTTGAAATATGACTGGAACTTATTCCCTGATCTAATTTGCGACTGCACCTAACCAAGTAGACTTTTGCAATTCGTCGGTCGTAAATACGGTCGTAAATTTCGAAAGAGTACTTAAGTGATATTTGTGGTGCTAAAAGTTGCATTATTTCATGCTAACTAAAGTGAAATACTTGTGCCAATTTAAATTAGAGTGTCATTAATTGCAGGACATAAATAGAGAAAGGATACACTAAGTGAGAAGATATCATTTTCAGTCAATGATGCTAATAATCTTCAATTGTAATTGAGAGTCAATATTTGCCCGTTCTCGTTGGAAACAATAATCGCGCTATTCTTGCTCATTGCGGTATTACGGAATGATAATTACTTAGGAATTCAAGAAAAATATATCCTTGGATGACTCATTACTTAACTATACTAAGATGAAAATATTCCATTAAAACAATGCGTATCTTCAAAGATAGTGGTGAAGAAAAACCTTGCTCAATAGGTTGCATATAATTAATTTAATTCAGACTTTTGTTGGATTTTTTCCTCCTTGGGCTAAATTTCAAGACAGCAATTAACCGTTTGAGTTCGATATTTGTATTGAAGGAAGGGCGCTAGGAATTCATATCAAATATCGGAATTAAAATAAAAGCCTAAGAACTGTCTTGGGGAGCCGAAAACTTTGTAAAAGATCAATTTAAAGTACACATCACATTTCGCATGAAACAGCTGCGTCTGTTTTCGAAAGGCGCTTGAATCTCTTTTCCAGTGAAAACAGTTTCAGCGACGCAAGATTAAACCCTACGATAAAGGGGACTTATTTTCCAATAAAGTCTCGCCTACGCACAACTATTAGCGAAATATGCACGATTTTATAGAAAGATGACATAAAACATAACTTGATAACAATTGATTTGCTCTGCGAACAGCACTGACGTGAGAAGGCGTTAGAAAAGATAGATTAGGGCGATGATTATACCACGTAATCACGCAATCGACTGCATTAGAATCAGACAGATGGAGTCTAATGCGACTGCGGCTGTTCGAATGACTGAGCTGAAGTGAGCGGAGGCGTAAGACCACATTCATGAAAGCGTTAACAAATAAGCTGACAGCTGTCGGAAAGGTCTTTTATATTGGTAGAACCTGGACTCGGAAAAGGGCGTATGAATTGGTAAAAGTTTGTTTTCTTTGAGCCGAGCGAAAATATAACGCATAACAAGTGGGTAAATTAGATCAAGCATGAGGTTGTTTAGGTAACCGTGCAATTCTCGAAGAAACAGCTTGAGGTTGGTTGAAGTTGAGCGTGCGCGAGAGCAAAGCTCAAACGTCAGAGCGCGTCAGAGCCGCTAATAAGCACCACTTTAGAAGCATAACTGTGCAACGGAAACTTGTTCGCAGTTCGCGCACCTACTTAATGCTAATCAACCGATACCACAATATACTGCTCCTAGAAGCCTGCACGATGCAAACTGATTGGCGCATACCAATGGGTTGCAGCAGTCTCAAAACGCGCCTGATAAGCGAAAACTGAATTTTATCCTTCCTGATCACTGCAACAAATCTCAAAATTTGTACCCTACGTTACCCAAACAATCAGTTTCCTAAAATTGTTAACGCACGCTGCAATTTCTTTTTCAGAGCACCAGCGTACTCGAAACATGGAATATCAAATATCCATGTTTACTTCTGTGAAAACGTTACTAATGGAAGTGGACTCATTACGAACCGAATAGAGCCGTTCATATGCGACTATTGTCCTAGCGCTGTGGTTCCGCAGCACTATCGCGTCGTTGCGTGCTCGACTTCAATCAGGGACAGTGGTATGTTCGTTGAACGAAGCGTTTCTACTGGCTTTCGGCATTTACTGCACCTATGAGGGACGTTGAGATCGAGCTTTACATTTAATTAAATTCCAACAACGGCATCATTTTGGCGTTTAGATTGCAGTTGTGAATTGACGGTACTAGGGAAATTGCAAAAGAGCCATCAAACGTTTGATGTTATTTTTTACCTTCAGTTTATCTCTTTCTGTATATTTGTCAAAGCTTGATTCGTCCTGAGAAACTGAACTTTTGGAAATATTCTGGTAGCTTTCATAGCAATCAAAGAAATGAACGCTAACCTTGCTGTTGAAAGAGAGCAAAAGAGAGACAGTGAGTGCTAAAGTGCAGGGCGAATGGTGAGCTTAGTTGTACGGCAGAAGCGCATCCTGCCGATACGTCTGCAACCTTGACCCTCGGAGTCAGGAGGTGAAGAAATCGGCCATTTCGAGATTCACAGCAATGACTACAAGGAGTAAAAGCAACATGGCTAGCGATCGGCTTGGGCGCGCAATCAGTGGCACCGCCGTACGGACGATACACGAGGGGAGAGACTGAGTGCAACAGTGGCTCAGAGAGGGGAAACGGAAGGCGGCGATTCACTCGTCGCTTCGTCTGCTAATGATCCTTTTTTCGCACATTCACTTCTCATTCACTTAAGTCTTCGTTTAAGCAGGCAATCACTTTTCATACTCTTTGCTACTCGCTAGTCCAACATTGAACAAAGAATGTGAATGGAACTTGGAAGCGAAATCGATCGACATTAGAATAAGCGAACATTTTCCCTCCATTTTGTATTACCTCTCTTGCAAATACCACGAGTATTCCAACAGTTGTTCGCTTAAAGTCATACTCCACTATTATACTGTTCGTGAAGGAGCCAGTTTAGTCATCTCACCGCCTAAACGGATAATGGATGACTGATTAATCGTTATAGAGTGGCAGCAGTAGCGAGCCTCCTGAAAAAGGTTAGGCCCCAAAAATTACAGATCTGAACTATAAGGACGCGCAGAACAATAAAGCCTAAGGATCGGCCCTGTACATGAGGAAGAGAATAGAGAATAATGGAAGGGACGCAGGAGAAGTCTTTCGATCTTAGCTGCTGTACCTCATTTGAGGACAGTAATGGCGATTGCAAATTAATTATAATTTATTTCTATAGTGAATTAGAAATTGGTAGCGAGCAGATTGTGTTAAAGGACAGATAACCGTAAAACATTAGGCAGCCACTGCTTCGATTATTTAGCTGCTCGGAATATTTACTCTAGAGATATCGAACGATATGTTACTCGCGTAATCGTGAGAACCCTGTCAGAAGATTATCTATATTTCAGATATTTGGCGACAACGCATTATACTTCGATTGCGAGCTTCGAGCTTCAGCTATTTATTTGAGGCAAACGAATTGACAGAGAACAGAAAACTTGCAGCTACCAAACACGCGCCGTGAGTTTTTGGCGTTTAAAGTCACATGAAAGAAAACACGTTGCAGCACTAAAGTGATTTCATCATTTAACGCGCCTCTAGCTCAGTTCTCTACCAATTCATGTCGAGCGATCTGATTTCACTCGAGCCAGCGTTAACTCCATCCAGCCTGCGACCGCGCGAGAGCAAAGATGGCTACGGGGAGAAGACGAGGAGTAAGGATTGTACTTGTGACTCGTCAGAAGTGGCGTAGAACGTGGATGACGACGCGCGAAATTCGATTTTGTCGACAAGTCGACTACCGATTGCGCGACGCCATCCGTCTTTTTGCCTCCTGATCGATTGCGTCGCCCGTTCGCGTAGTTTGACGGCGATTAACGCTCTTCACGAAAGCTTTCAGCGGTCTCCGCTTTACAGACATACCTTTGGGATCCAATCATATATTAAGGAGCGCCTCTGGAGCTCTCTTTTCACTCTTTCCAGACGCACTCGCCCTTTCTCCGCCAAAATTCACATACGGCTTAAAGCTAAACTGCCTCGGCACTTTTTTGCCGATTTAAGAATAGGATTTGCAAATGTTTTTCAGATGTTAGATTTTGAAGAGCTTACGTCGCCTCTTTTTCTAAGGAACACTAATCTTTGAGGAGAATGCTTTTATATGAAATTAGGTGGCGAATATACTCAGGTGCCAATAGCAAACAAGTGAGCATGATTAACTGAAATAAGCTTCAAAAGTAAATTAATCAAAACTACAATAATTATGTCAAAGCAGAAATGCGATCAAGCTTAACGCAGCACGATTCCTACCGTGAAAGTCTCATTATGGTACATTGGTAGAACAATTTCTCAATGTCAAATGATAGTTGAGGCGTGTTCTTATTGAATGTTCGTTAGAAAATGCGCGAGCATGTAATAATAAACGTTTTTAGTTGAATTACGAAAGTGAGATTTCAGGGACCGCGCACAAGCTAGCTGCGCCAAAAGGGAAATGTCAAGATGCAATAATAATTTTCTTAAACTTCATGCGATGCGAACTACCCGCTTTTTACGCCTTTTAATCTTCGAGTTCCAAATGAATTTTACTGAAAAAATAAAACATATTGGGCTCAAAATTTGACGAAACGGAATTTCCGACCTCTTGGAGTAACGCATAACTACCCGTCTAGAAATGATCGCACCTCTTGCAGAAATCCGTACCAACATCCACTAGAAAAAATTCAGAAGAAAGACTCGATGACCACACTAGCACTACACTAAGCAGACACTAGCAAGTTTAACAAGAAGGCGCACGCAGATATTCTACACCTGATGACAGTTTGCACGACATTTGACTTCAACGCGCAGCAGCATATTGTTTTCACTGTCACTTTGCGCATCAGCAGTTGTTCAAAATCAATAATTGAGTACCTGCTGCTTGCTACACAAAGAGTACTCTTAATATTTGACAGCAAAGAGAAAACAAGGCTCAGAGGTCTTTACAACAAGGACTTTGTTGCGCGATTCGCGAAGAAAGCGATAAACAAATGGCTGAGCAAATCAAATCAAGATTGCACCGACCCGGAACTCTTGAACGGCCACTGGGAGCAGGATATTGGCGTTCTTAGCGAGCGGCAGTCGTTTCGAAATTAAAATTAAAACACTGTCACACCGTCAGACTGTCTGTTGGGCGCTCAAGTATAGCCGTCTGAGAGGGGAACCACGCAACTAGAAAAGCGGCTGAAAATAATGCCGGCAGTTCCTCCATATAAACTGTAGTTGGAATCTCGACATGACACAATGAACAAATAGCAGGATTAGTCTCCTCTCAGTCAATGAGAGTGTTTTACTTTTTCAGCCGTAAAGTGTCCAGGATTAGAGAGAAAAATTGCTCGGCTGTCTCTCGGAGTTTGTATCCAAATCATTCTCAGCTCTATCACACGGTTATTTGAATGTCGTGTGGTATCATTTCAAATCGGAGACAAGTGACATGAGCCCTGCTCCTCCCCCTGTCATACAGAAATGCTTTTACACGATCTAGGCCTATATCATTAAACTAATAAGAAAAGACGAGATAATGCAATCTTTATTTTATGAAAGTTATAGAATAATTGAGAACTCATTTCTCAATATTTCTCAGTTTTATGAACACATATTCCTGAAGAGACATTGTCTTGCATTCTTTTAGCTCACGCAACATTAACTTTCCGAAATAAAAATAATTACATCAGTTTACCTCCCACTTTTTGAGCTTCTACATCGCTAGTACGAGACGGGCACGGTTCCAAACTATCGAATAGCGCTTGACTTGAGTGCAACGGCGCCAGTGTTGGCGGATGCAGCTCGAGTTGAGTTACCCTGCGTGTCGATGATCGAAGAATCGCAAATCGGTCATCGCATTAGTGGCTTCGAAGTGGTCGGCGCGCGAGTCGATGAAATGTTCGTCTCGGCGGTCGGATGTCAGCCAATCGATTCCCCCACCACGCCTGGATTGGTCTACATGCACGAGCCACTTTGGTCTAACGCGCTCAAATTACGCCATCGACGCAGTCATAAGTCAAAACGCGACTGATCTATACTTGGAGACATGACGGAAGCTTGACAAGATGTAAGAAAAACGCGACGACGGAGTGAGGCTAACCATAGAGTTTGATAAGCCGTAGTGAGAGATCTGGGTCATAAAATAAGTGAACGTTGATAACAGAGAAGTTGCCTTTCCATTCCACCTCACTATTTACAATGCCGGACAAAAAAAACTTGCCGATTTGTGTAAGAACTTTCCAGAAGCCTTGCTCTCAAAATATTTAAAATTATTGCTCACAAACATATTAGAAGTATCAGAAAAGTCAAGTAAATAATATAGATAGTAGCGAAGTTCAAACACTTCTTTAAGAGCTGTTAAATTAAATTTTGAATTGAGTGCTCACTGTTTCTTTACGAATCGACCAGTCAGGTTAAATTTCTGGAAGCGGGGCTATCGATGTGCTGCTCAAATTGCCCGTATCATGAAGATCCCTGTCCATACTATTTGGTATAATGTAGCAAAGACCAAAGAATAAGGTATCGTGGAACAACGGGGTGGAAAGGATCGGCCACTTTAGATTATCTTCTCAGACAGTATAGTGAGCAATCAAAGGATTTGAAGAAATAGCAAGACTATGGCGGAAGAGACTGTCCTAAAACTGTGAGAAGAGAGAGGTCAGGATGTCTTCAGATGGATGGAGTAGCGCCATCTTGCTCTGCTTGGTTACAAGAACATTTTATCTCAAGCTGCATCAACGTTGACCCAGAAGCAAAAGGAGAGGCAGGTGGAGTGGGCATGGGAGCACAAAGGCGACGGCTCAAATCAAGCGGTATTCTCTGATGAAATAAGGTATCAACTGATCAGAGATACGATACATCATTGGTTCAAGAATACAAAAGCAGAGCTCAAGAGAATGCCGAAAACTAACAGACGGTTATGGTCAGGGGGCCTTTAGCAGTCAAGTACAGATTTAGTGCTAGTCTTTCCAGAGGATGATGGACGGTCCCTACTAGTGTCGGGCAGTAGCCGACGATATCTTTACTTTCAATATACTTAACGAAAGGTACTGTCTTAGACAATCTAGTTGCAGTTTGATTAACGACGTCGACGCTGAGGAAGAGAATTACCAAGCCCACGCTCGACCAATGGGCCGTCTAATGGATAACTTCGGGATTGTTAGAACAGATTTTCTACCGATCCGAGTGACGCAAGTGATGTTCTTTTACACGCGTTCGGAGCTGTGTTAACGTGTAAATCTTGCTTAATGGTGCGCTCAATGTGTTTGTGCGCTAGCCTTCACCACGTAAGCATTGTGTATATAAGTTGCCGCTACTCTGTTGTAAAGTGCAGTGGAAGAAAGTGCTTTTCTAGCCAAAGCTGTTAATAAATCCTTCTCTGAACCCGTCGCCTCACACCTATCAACAAACGTCATCACACTAGAGCCCAACACTAGGCCCCAATTATTCAAGAACATCTCATTCATGGTGTTTATGAGTAGTTTGGACAACGGTGGCGTCATCAGCAAGATAGCAAACTGAAGCACATCAACAGGGTAGCGAAATGATTTCTGGATCAGCATACACCCGAAGCAATCAACTGGTCATCAAATAGTCTGGACGTCAATCCTACTGAAAAAGTGATGGGCGATCCTCAATCAACACATGGAAAACCGAAAACCAAAAGATTTGACAAACAGAAGGAATTATAACATGAAGAATGGGCAAGAATTGACAACTCAATTGTAATTGATTTGATCGCCACAACGAAAGACAGATGTACGACTACTAGTGATTCAAAGGGGAAGCAAATCTGTTATTAATTAATGAATTTGTACAGAGTAATGAGGTTAATCAACAATAGAAAACTTTTTGGAGTTATCGGTTCTAATAAGAGATATACACCTAAATTTATCGGCAAGTTGTATTGTCAGGCACTCTAAATTTCGCGCATTACTTTGTTGGATCGTAGGGCAAGAAAACTATCACGGCTGCTAGCTGATCATCTCATTAAACATTGTATTTGATATCATGAAGAAATTTTTGCTGTATTCTTACTGATAAATGAACAGAGAGAGAGAGCGCAAATCAAGTTACCGAATCAGTTTGGAAGCGTATCTGGCCAGATTGCTATTTCAAAGTCTCGCGCAATGTTTCCCCGGCGTCAGAGAGCATGCACATATTGCCAATAAGCGCTTATTTGTACCAAAGCCTGTAACTTTAGAGCCCAAGCCTAGGTTCGGAACAGGCGAACTGATGGGATCTTTGGTCCAGAAGCCTCTCAGCACATCCAGGAATGCGGTTCTAGTATCCCTCACTCGTTCACTCTCATGAGTGTTGATTTAAGCTTACGTGGCCTACATACTGTAGGATATTTGGATTATTCCTGTGACATGAAGCGCCTGCAGGTTAATTAAAATTGTGGTGGAGAGAGGAGATTAAGAGTCACATGTCAAGTCTATTGTTACCCACGACATACTCGAGTTCGTTAATCTACGAGAGCACATCCCTTTGTTGGTCCAACACAGCCTTTTCACCGTCTGTTTTCTGCTGCTAAAGGCTGTGACAGGGATTTTAGTTTTATTTCGGTAAAGCATGTCGAGAATTCAGCAATTATATCGAGAATAGATTTTTCAATATTACACACTGTCCGCTTAATTGCAGGATTTCAATGTTGAAATATTAATTAATAGAGAATTCTTAGCTTAATCACTCCAAATCTCTTTGGAGTGAATAGCGATATATATGAGAACTGTGCTGTCACTGAGCTGACCAGATAACGAAGAAAATTTTGAAGAATTTCTTCTGTCATATTGTGATTTTTTTCTTTGCGAGGTTTCAATATCTTACTGAGAAATTATACTAGCTGCTACAGATGCTGTCCAAACCATCTTTGTCTTGAAACATTTTGAAAAATATCTTGGCAAAGATAAGCCAGTCAAATACTATAGTCCTATCAGTCTACTTATATGAAACGGATATAATTGAGCAGCGATGGATAACAATGTAGACTTACATTTACTTAATTTATTCTTCTTCTCTGATATACTGTTGGCAGTTTTTGCGTTTTGTTCCTTAATTGGAAATGGATTTATTCTGGCTGTGTTTGCTAGTCAGCCTTCTCTCCGGCAGAATGAAGGAATTTATCTTTTATCCGCATTGTCTTTGGCAGACTTTATTCTGGCTCTCACTATTATTCCGTTCATTACACTTCTCATCATATATAGAGGTAATTTCAAAGATTGTCTACTGAGTGCAATACAATAGTATATTGGTAGCTTTAGTCCGATTTCACTGACTCTCAGAGGCTGGTTTCACTAAGCTATCTTCATTTTCAGTAATCAGTGCTTTTTTACATCGTCAACATAAAACTATTCATTTTAATGCAGCATACAGTTAATGGACACAGCACTCAATTCTTAAATTTTAATAGAACGTTCTCGAGCTGTAAGTTGAGTGTAGAGATAGTCTGATAAAACAAAATTCGTGAGTCAGAATTGGACCGAAATTCAGATTACTGCGGTGTTTTCAGTTATCCTGTAGCATTTCAAACACTGGTATGCTTTATACAGTTATGAATGGGGATAGAGATCTACTTGAGCAGCGAGTTAGTCGTATTGGCGTAGGCTGGTGCAGAAAAGTCAAATTTTTGATTGCGAAGAAGGTCAAGTATCTACCAAATCTCTACTGAACAGACTATCATCTATTTTTTAGACGCGTACCCAAGCTATCCAGCGACCCAGATGCTTCTGTTTGCATTACCGATTGTCATAGAGATCAAAATCAACTTAGTTCTCACCTTGGCAATTGCACTCGATCGCTTCACCGCCATTCATTGGCCCATCGACTACAGATTGAAGAAGAAAAGCCGATATGCGATCATATCCTTTCTTGTTGGCACTTTGTGGGCAGCTTTAGATGTAGCATTTCTTTTTTCGACTACGACGATTCAAACAACGCCTGGCTGTGCAACCGCAGGTTCGCTTTGCATTGCCCTACTTTATTTTGATAAAAAGCCGTTTCTTAGCTCTACCGTTTTTACTTTAATAATGACTTTTTCCAATTCAAAAGGGACATATTCAAAATCAAAAAGGCCATCTGCTAAGTTTAATCGATATGAGAAATATACTCACAGTTTTAGAAAATATCTCTTTTAGATTATGAATTCCCCAGCTCGGTTTGGAAAGTATACTTATTAAACTGGAAATGGTAATAAACGTGAAAGATAAATGAAACAGTAAAGTTAAATTATAGGAGATATCAGGTTGTTAAACAATCAGTTATGGATATGCTCTGATATTCTCTTGCAAGAAATAATTTGTGACCAAACATATAGTATCATTAACGTTAACGAGCAGAATTAATTCCCCACTTGAAAAGTTGTCAGAAAACAACCAGTTGCGAACATTTGACCATTGATTGACAATAAAATGTTATAATTAAGACTGTGTGATATGATACCATCATCAAATAATATTATTATTAATACAGATGCGTTATTTTTGCGCAAACAAGTCATTTGAAGTTTCATTTCAAATAGACAATGTCTCGTGCATTATTGGTACTCTCGTTCGAAGTCTAAATTTGTCTTTAAGCAAATCACCTTCACAAATATCTTCTTACCCTTTTAGTTAGGTAATTCTCGCAGTTATGACTGATTGTGATTATTAGTGAGAGTAGGAGTTGACGCAGAACAAAAGTCACTTTCATTTCTACTAATCTTTAATCTGGTTTTGAGATTAGAACGTCGCATTTTAAATAGAATGACGTTTTTTTGGAGTAGGAAGCAGTTCCTTGAGATAAATTACAAACGCTGAAATAGTACACGTGATGTCAGAGTTTAAAAAAACTATTTACAAAGCAAATATAAGCTGTTTCCACATTTCAGGTTGTTTTATGAGCAAAACATTTCGTTTCTATTGGTGGACATCAAATATGTTCATAAGTATTACTGCGATGGCTGTAACAGTGCTCGTATTGATCAAATTACGGTGCATGCATAATGCTCAAATGGAAGTGCCTTCAGAGGCTGTAAAGAAGATGGTATTGCTTCTATCACACATTTTTGGTCTGATTGGCTTTAAAGCTGAGCAAGGTACTCCTACAATCTTTACGAACACCGCTCGAAACAGAAAAAACGAAGAAGAAAAGTTTCATCGCGCAAGTTTAACTTTTACTTTAGTCGTAAATATAAACATAGCTCTTTTATCAGCACGGTTATTTCAAAGGTAAAAGCATTTTGATCTTTTTGATGACCAGTTCAACGAAGAAGACCAATATCCAAATTGCAAAAGAGTCTATTGTGCCGCCTGTTATCGACACAAAGTAATATTTGTTTGAGACTAGTGGTTCAGTGGGTTTACGTTCTTCTTTATCATTTCGGGATGACAATTACGCGTTAATTTCTTCTTAGTCGATACAGAAGGCATAGAATCGATTCTCACGCGATCAGACAATTTTACGGGTTTAGGATGACGAGAAACACTGTTATATTTCATACTTCTTTTTCGATTATTTTATTGACTAGTTATAGGGAACGCAAAGATTCTAGGCACTTCCCGGTCCGATTCCAGTGCAGAAAATGATAGTAATAAGCACAGTATTAATCCAGAACCGGAAACGGAATCACATCTGTTAGGTGTGACAGATATTTGCGGCAACTATACATATTCCAGTAAGCCGACGGGTTTTATGCAGAAAATAGGCAAGATCAAACAATGTTGACCATTTCGTCGGCGACTGTCCATTCGAAAAGCCTCATTTGTGTCCGCGCGCACCCTCTTCTCTCAGCCGGGCCATTAGAAAAACACAGACACGCATCCGGTCTCGCGATAATCTGAAGCTGATACCATCATCTGTCAATACGAAGGGCTACGGCGAACTATTGTGAGTCATACAAAAAAAGGAGGGAACGTTAATCATCGCGACAATTTAAATTCTGCCACAGAGGTAACCCGAATGAATGGCAGCGTTCGACCTTTTAGTATCACACTGACTTGTTTGAATATCCCGGATACAATTAGAGCATTTTTCAGGCAAACCGCGTTGCATTAAGCGTGCTGCTGTGTTCCGGCTTTTGCATTTTGCTGCCGAATATGTGTGCTGGCGTGAACGAGATACTTGGCGCATATCTGTTTCAGTACTGCGGACCGTTCGTCCCTGTCGGCCTAGTACTCTGCGGTTTTATCAACACTTTCATCTACGCGCGAAAGGTAGAGCGTCTCCGCTGGCCGGCCGGATACCGTATCTCTTTCAATTAAGCCCCTCTCCTGCTTAGGTTGAACAAATAACTACCCCCCCCCCCGCCCTTCCTTCAATTAAATTGCTATCATTGCATATCCTATCTACACTGAACTTTAGCACGTTAACAATTGCAGTGCATTTCTCGCGGCTTGCAAAGTATTTCTTTCAGCACAAAGACATTCGTCATGCCATTAGAGTGTTCGGCGTTCGAAAAGTCAGCGTACCACAAAGAGCGTCTAATACCGGCTTGAATTTCCCGCCACAAGTAGCTGACGTTGGTTATGTCATTCAAGCTTTGGATTTGCATGAATTGGATAGCGATGATCTCGTGCCCCAGATCTTGATTCGCAATCGAATTAGCACTACCAGACATCAGTTAAATGAAATGTTTATTTAATAAATTTGTGTAATGGTGAAGCTATTTGGCTGTTAGACTTGGTCCCGAACGATGAAATCATTTCACGCCTTTTCAGCCGACCGCTATATGTATTTCGAGCTGTTAAGCAGTATAATAAAATCAAAAGAATAAAATTAATACCGGATTTTCTCGAAGTTAGACCCGCAAAATAAGCTCCGGGGGGCTTAAATTTGAAAGTCTTCTCGATATTTAGCCCCGGGGCGTAATTTTGAATTTCACGGGACCACCAATAAGCACGTTTTTTTCGTCAGCGCCCCGGGGCCTAATTTCTAGAAAACCCGGTATAGCGTTAAATTCCTTACGGAGCGATCTATGCAAGTATGCTGGCCGTTTTTGAACTTAATTAAGAGCAACAAAGCATAAGCTGAAAATCAACTTTAACTGAGTATCTGGCTTACCCCACGCGCTAATCCAAACCGGAACCATCGCGATTTGCATCACCTTTTCCCTAAATCGAAGCCGAAACGGTACCTCTTTCAATTTAACGCGTCAGTTCTTCTACCGTAGATTGCTAGCATGCTCTTTATGGGCATGATTTGCATGCACGTGCCAATAAAAGATGATCGCTTTGCCCCAATATATGGAAGCGCTTCTATTCCACCGGACCAATTTGAATTGACCCCATCTATAGTTTTAAGTGCTATTTAGGGAATAATCGAACATAATTCCAAGTCGAATGATCAAACTGAAAAAGATATTGTTTTGTAAATGCGAGATTTTCAGGTACAAAGATAAGTAAAGCTTTTAGCTCATTTTAAAATGTTTCGTTTAATGAAAACGCTTATTCAAAACGAATCACCATAATACTCTGAAAATCACTTTTGCTTACAGATGTTAATAATGTCAACTATTTCGCGGATAAAATGAGAATTCTGGCATTACCATAGGTGACATTACAATGTATTCTATTCTCACAATCTTAATCGCATGGAATGTATTTACTGCCCTGCCATGACCCATACGCTGAAGGAAATAAAATCGCACGAGTTACTTTTTGCGTGTTACTTTGCAAAGTTGCAGCGCGAGAAAAAGAATCACGGCTACAAGCTAAATATCTCGTTTAGCGTTGTTTTAAGTAACATGCAGTAATTTTTGCTACGTTCTTACTAATGAATAAAATAAAAGAGCGAAGGTCATGTTACTGAATCGGTTTGGAAGTGCTTCCAGCCCGAATACTATTCCACAATCCCACGCAGTGTTTCTCTAGCGTCAGAAGACGCACATGAAATGCAAGGAAGCATTTGTATTTACCAAAAAACAAAGTTTAGGCGTTCAGCACACTTCAAAAAATTTCAGAATAATCTTTAACGTTTTCATTTCCTGCTTCGAAAGCATTCAAAAGTCTTCACATGTTTCAGCTGTTCAGGAAATTCAATCTGAAAAGTACAGAAGTTTCTTCATTACGGCAAGAGTGAAGTTTCGCAAAATCTGAAAAGTGAAACTTTTGCAATTTTTAATTCATCAAACAAATTTTATCTACAGTAGATTGCATATAATGCACTTGAAGCATACAAATTTAACCACGTGCAATGTTCCAATGACTTATAAAGAGTTGTTTTTTAATTAAAAATATTGTAAATCTTTAAGATATTCCTGCCTCCATTTGATGCCCTTTCAGACATAGAACAAAAAAATTACTTGACCTAAAATTGAGATAAACTGTGCGTGATATTTCATGATTAAGTGCACATGTTTTGATTAGATTTCAGGTCTATATGCTATAATTCACACTTTGTATTCGGCGCGCATCCGCATATTTTCCCTCGGATTTCTCGGAATACATTTTTATCATTACTGGCGCGAGTTACATTTTAAATCCGTAGGATAAGCCATTTTGGATTTTTGATTAATTCTTAGTTTATTTTAGTATGTTTGACGTCTGTCTATATTTGTCTAGGTTCCGGATTTGCCCACTAGATATGACTCTTGGTTCGAAAGCCTCTCGACGCATTCAAGAATACGGCTCTATCATCCCTCATTCGTTCAGTCTTCCTGGTCTAGATTGGGGTTTAAGGCTTACACGGCCGCCTTAATGTACCCTGTTATGACTATCCTTACGGCTTGCAGCGCCTGCAGATAAATCTAAGTTGTAGTGGAGAGATAGGATTTAGAGTCACATTCAAGTCTATTGTTAACCATGGCAAACTATCTTTCGTTAATCTGCGCCAGTACATCTATTTGTCAGTTCAAAGCTACCATTTTCGCCATCAGTATCCAGCCGTTCCGACCTGTGACACGAAGTCAGTTTAACTGCGGTGAAATATCAGGTTTTCCGGAAAGTTCGTGCAGCTATAGTCAAACTGCGCACTTGAATCATTTAGTTTATACCATCTTTCAGAGCGTGCCTTTTATTATGTTCCACCACATTTAACCTTAATTAAATGATTTCGTGCGTACAAAAAATCAGATTTCATAACCGTGTCTGCCTACACTTGAGAAATACTAGACATAAAGTTGTTTACTCTAAATAAAAGAGACTGAATGCCACCGAAGTCACAAAGGAGCTGGAAAGTGTTTATAAGGACTCTGCTCCATCGTGCCGAACCGTCACGAATTGGGTGACTGAATTCAAAGATTTATTATGTGGCTCTGAAGATGCACAAAGAAGCCGCCAATTGACCACAAGCACTGATGAGAACGTTGAAGCCGTGGAACATGTTATGATGCGCGATTGATAAGTCTCTGTCTGCTCTGTAGCCAACGCATTTGACATTCCAAAAACCATAGTTCATGAGATCATGAGCCATCGCTTGAGTATGAATAAGATCTGCACATATGGTGTTCTCAAATCGGTAATCCCACTTCAACACACCACCTTCATACAGGGGTTTCAGGAGCTGCTGCCGAAAAGTAAAGCAAATATGGCCAACTTTCTCAATCGCATTGCACTTGGAGTCGGGTCGTGGATCCAATACTATGCCCACTCAGCCAGCGGGAAGCCAAGGCCCGAAAGAAGCCCGCAGAAAAGACACTGACTCAATCCCATTAGCAGGGAATAGCAAGTAAGGTCTTAATGACCATTTTCTGGGACAAAGGGGACGTATTCCTCACAAACTATTTCCTCGGGGAGAGATGATCAACGATTCCTATTAGGCACCGCTTATCGGGCAACTGCATGCTGGCATCTCGAAGAAACATCGTACGAAAATATACCATGGGGGTTTTGTTTTTTCAAGACAAAGCGCCCGTTCATAAGTGCATTGTTGCATAGCCTGTCATTTGCCAGGCGGGCTTCGTCTAATTGAACCACCCATTCTGTTCCCTGGATATTGCCCGTGATGATACCATAGGTTCTCAAATTGGAAAAACTTCTTCGTGGCAAGAGTTTAGGCTCCGATGATGAAGTGATAGTGACTGTTAAGGGGTACTAGAGCGATCTTGATTTTCAAAAGGTATACGGAGTTTGCGCGATCGTTTTAACCGTAAATGTACTGCAGTGAAGGTCAGTACACTGAATAAATATAGCAAGTATTATCCTACGTTGTTGTAGTACAAGAGTTGTACGAAAATTTTGGGAGAACCTGATATGTCAAGAATTCAGCGAGTAGGTCAAAAATAACTTTTGCTAAACAACGCGCTAGCCGATTAACTGCAAGATATCGACGCAGAGATGTTAATTACAAAATTTCAACCATGGCTTAATTATTCCTAATCTTTTTAGAGTGAACGGCGGTCTATTTGTGAGCTATACGAACACTGAGCCTACCAGATATAAGGAAAGAACTATAGATGAATTTCTTATGTCACACTGGGAATTATTATTATTTGTGTGATAGAGATATCTTACTGAGGAAGTACATTAACTTTTGACGACGCTGTCCAAATCAGACTTATTGGGAAAGGTTTTAAGAAAATCCCTTTGCAAAAGTCACGCACCATTGTCCTACCAGTTCACTTATATGAAGCTAATCTTACCGAGCAGCGATGGATAATAATGTGGACTTAACTTTGGTCCATTTATTCTTCCTCTCTGATATACTGTTGGCAGTTTTTGCGTTTTGTTCCTTAATTGGAAATGGGTTCATTCTGACTTTGTTTGCTAGTCAGCCTTCTCTTCGGAAGAATGAAGGCATTTATCTTTTATCCGTGTTGTGTTTGGCCGACTTTATTCTGGCTCTCACTATTATTCCGTTCATTACACTTCTCATCATATATAGAGGTAATTTCAAAGATTGTCTACTGAGTGCAATACAATAGTAGGTTTGTTGCCTGGATCTTACTTCACTAATTCTCAGAGGCCGATTTACTAAGCCATTTCAGTTCTCACTATTCAGTGCTTGGTTTGCATTTTAATCAATCAATAGCACATTTTACTGCGGCACACAGCTGTGGGGCTGAATACTCTGTGCTCTACCCTAAGTAGAACAAAACGTTCTCGAGCTGAATGTTGAGTGTAAAAATGATTTAATAAAACAGGACGCTGCTTCAGAATTCGGTTGGAAGTACGATTACTGAGATGTTTTCAATTATTTGTTAGCATCTCAAACCTTGACATCCTGCGTAAATGCGTATACGGGACACAATCCTGTTTGCACAGCAAATTTATAATAAAAGCATAGGCTGGAACAAAATATTCAGCGGTTGATTGTGATGAAGGTTAGGCATCCTACCGAATCAGTACTGTAGACAACTGAACCTATTTTTCAGACGCATACCCAGACTATCCAGCGACGCAGATGCTACTGTTCTCATTGCCGATTGTCATAGAGGTCAAAATCAACTTAGTGCTCACCTTGGCTATTGCACTCGATCGCTTCACCGCCATTCATTGGCCCATCCACTACAAGCTGAAGAAGAAGGGCCGATATGCAATCATTTCCTTTCTTGTTGGCACTTTGTGGGCAGCTTTAGATGTAGCATTTCTTTTTTCGACTACGACGATTCAACCAACGTTTGGCTGTGCAACCGCAGGTTAATTTTGCATTGCCCTGCTTTATTTTCATTGAAACCTGTTTCTAAGCTATACTCTGGCCACGATGACAAGGACACTTTCCTAACAGAACAGGCCCCTTTCCAAATCAAAAGAGACATTTTCGAAATCAACTAGATTATTTGATAAATAAAATCAACATGAAAAAGTGTTTTTTGGATTACAGTGTGTTCTGTTTGGTTTTGAAAGGGTCCTTATTAATGTAGAAATGGTTTATGAAACTTTATTGAAATGATATAGCCATTTAGAAAGATGTCAGAGTGTTTAACAATCTGTTAAGGATACGATATGATGCCCTCTTGTAACCAAAAATTCATGACTTGACAATGACATGCTACTCGCAGTAAATAATATCATTAATTACCCTCTTGAGAAGTTGTCAGAAAACAACAAATGATAGTCATCATATCACTGACTAACAGTAAAATAATACAATAATGATAATATGATACGATATTCAATTAATGACATTTTTTTCCTTCACTCGTTGATAACTAAGAAGGTCAAATAATTGCTGCTTTTTCGAAGCATAACTAAATTTCATCAAATCTTATAGTTTAATGTATATTCTCTGTCCCCGCCCTCCTGGAAAACTGTGAACTTTTATAATGGTACAAACGGGTCTACATTAAATTCGTTTTCGAGGAAATATAAATTGACGTAATATTTAGAGCATATGCAGAAACTGCAGTTTCTACATTATTATTAGTTGTGGGCACATGCTGATTCTGATGCTGTCAAAGTCATTATTGATTTTTCTCTGCGCCTCGTATGGATATGAAAGCGGTGATATTCATTTCAATGATCCATAAAAGTTTCTGTGGAGCAAATGTTATTCAGATGCATTATTTTTGCGCAAAGAGATTAGATGAGAAATTATTTCAAGCATACAGTATCTTGTGCTTCATTTCCAACCATGCTTGAAGTCTGAAAGGGTCATTACATAAATCGCACTCGCAATTGGCTTTTTTTCTGTGAATACCACAGCTCTCGCCGTTACGATTGATTCTAAGTATTTGTGTGAGCTTATGCAAAGCGGAAGCCGCTCTTATTTCTTTTGTTCTGTAGCTTGCTTCTTAGAAGAGAACGTCGCATTTACAATGAAAATGCGTTGTTTAGAGAAGGAAGCTATTTTTCAAAAAACTTGTAAACGCAGAAACAAGCCACATGACTAATGTGTAGTTCTAAAAACTAAGCTGCTCCTTCGTTGCAGGTTGTTTTATGAGCCAAACATTTCGCTTTTATTGGTGGGCATCAAATATACTTATAAGCTCAATTGCGATGGCTATAACAGTGATTATATTATTCAAACTACGGTGCATGCACAACACTCAGCTGGAGGTGCCTTTAGAGGCTGTAAAGAAGATGGTCTTGGTTCTGTCTCACATTTTTGAACTGATTGGCTTTAAAACTGGGAAAGTAGCTCCAGCAAATTCTACGAACACTGCTCAAAGCAGACCAAACGAACAAGAGAAATTTCATCATGCAAGTTTTACTTTAACTTTCATCGTTAATGTTAGTAATCCTTCTATCTTTACGGCTCCTTGAAAGAAAGAAGCATTTCAATCCTTTCAGTTGGTGGAATAACGAAGAGAACCCAAATTCAAACTATTCAAAAGGCAACCCGACCGAATGACCGCTTTCGACGTGTCAGCCTCTCATCTATTTATTTAAATTTCCTGTATATGATTAAAACACTTTTCAGGCGAACCGCGTCGCAGTTAACGTGCTGCTATGTTCTGGCTTTTGCATTTTGCTACCGAATATATGTGCTAGTGTGAGCGAGTTGGTTGATGAGCCTATGTTCCAGTATACTGGACCCTTCGTCCCTGTCGGCCTCGTACTCTGCGGTTTTATCAACACTTTTATCTACGCGCTCAAGGTAGAGTTTCTTTGTTTGCCAGATAGTTTATTCGAAATTAATCAAAGTGTCAAAAAAGCCAATTTTTCATGCCATCTGGATTATTAATAAATATGTTAATAATGTAACGATATGTTCGGTAGCAGAAAGGACTGCTTCAAGAGTTAGTGTGTTAGCGGTATCTGAGAATTTGTGCTCTGCCGGTGGAATGAGAGACAAACTTTATTCTGCACTGCGTGCGTATTGAAGCTGTAATGAACTAGAATATATCAGAGTACATCCCACGGCAAGGACAACTTAATGCATAGCCAGATAACTGTTGTGCCTGTAACTAACGATTACTATCATCAATATGATTCTCACGCTTCATACTTATGACGGATCTGTTAGCTTCGATTTGGGAGGATCCCCAAATTACGGTTGTTTTTGATGCGATTCCAAAATCACAATTGAAACTAGAAGATACCGTTAAGTTGAGCGAGTAAAGACGATTAGTGAACATGTTAAGGGGAAAATCGAACCCACGATCAATGGATTGGGCCGCAGCTGCTCTGACTATCGAACTATTCGTTCTTTCGCATTTATACCAAAAGTGACTACAGGATTTTGAATATGATACAATCTTGCTGAAGAGATTAGTTTATTAGTGAGAGATTTGGTCAAGGCTTCAGTTGCAATTAAGTGATTATATTTGGTTAAGTTAGGAGTAAAAAACGAATTTGACATGGGGAGTGAAGAGAAAATTTAATTTACTATGATTTTTGGTTTCTTAGCCGAATCAATCGCATTAGAACTATCGGATATTCTGTTCACTGCAAACTTTGACATAATAGCAGTTTTGGTGTACTTTCTGTAACGTGCAAAGTGTTTTTTCAGCACAAAGACATTCGCCATGCCATTAGGGTGTTCGGCGTTCGAAGAGTCAGCGTTTCTCGAAGGGAAATTAGTGTTGATTTGATTTTCCCGCCAAGAGTACACGATGTCGGCGACATGATTCCAGCTTTTGGTCAGCATGCACTAGATGCTGATGATCTAGAGCCCCAGACCTTGCATCGAAATCCAGTTATCATTACCTGGGAGCAATTAAATGAATGGTTTATTTAAGTACAATCACTATGTGTAGTATTGAAGCGTTTGAGACCAAAAACGGTCCTGCAAGACGAACTCGTTTGCGCCACCTTTCTCTAATCATAAGTCGATGGCCAACTCTTTAAGATGAAAGCGCCACTCCTCGATTATTAGCATGCTTTGTTTGTGCGCGATTTACCATCACATTCTAATTAAGCTAATCGCTTTGCCTCAGCTTATGAAAGTGCTTCTATTGAACCGAACCGAGCTTGACCACCGCATCTGTACTTAAAAGGGGCGGTTTATTGAATAGTTGATTACGTTTCGAAGCTGAGTGGCCAAACTGCAAAGGATTTTCCATCGTAAATGCGAGATTTTATGGTGCAAAACTCACTAAAGCTTTTAGCAAGATTTAAAAGCTTTTCTTTTATTAATAAGTCCTATTCAAGATAGACCTCTCATAAAACCTTGAAAAATCGATTGCTTACAGAAGTGACATCATCTATTACTATCACAGCTGCTAGCTATATATCTTCGCTGAATATTGTCGTTAGTAGAATGACGGACATTTTGCTGTACTCTTATGTAACTGATGAATAAATGAAGAAAGCGAAGGTCACGTTATTGAATCGAATTGGAAGCATGTTTGACTGGAATACTATTTCTTAACCTCATGCAGTGTTTCCCTTGCGTCGGAAAGCGCATGCAAAATACAAAAAAGAGTTTAGTTGTACCAAAACACGCAGTTTTACAGTCCATGTCTAAGTTCTAGAATTGCCGACCAGATATGATCCCTGGTCCGGGAGCTTTTCGACCCATTCGAGGATATGGTTTCAATATTCCTCATTCGTTCAGTCTCATGGGTTCAGAATTGGAATTAAGGCTCAGACAGCCCACTCACTGTAAGGTGCTTTGATTATTCTTGATACCTGAAGTTCCCGCCGATTAATCAGTGTTAATGCGAAGAGAGAGAAGTTTTCATCACATATCAAGTTTACAATGAGCCTGAGAAATTATAGTTCAGTAATCTGCGACAGTACATCCCTTTATCGGTTCAAAATAACCTTCATCGCCTTCAGTTTCATGTCGCTTTGGGCTGTGACACGGATTTCAGTTTTATTACAGTAAAACATGTCGAGAATTCAACGAGCAGGTCTATGATACCTATGTAAAGTCACGCGCTGCCTGTTTAATTACAAGATATCGACGCAGAGATATTAATAACAAGAGATCAACCTTGACTTACTCATTTATAATCTGTTATGAAGTGAACACCGACGTAGTTGAGAGATATGCTCTCGCTGAGCTTGCTAAATAAAGCCAGCAAGCTAGTGACGAATTTCTTATGCCATGATGTGAATTATCTAGTTCGCGAGACGTCAAAGTCCAATGGAAAGAGTTGAAAAACTGTTGAAGATGCTGTTCAAATCATCTTTATTGTGAAAGATTCCGAGAAATCTCTTGGCAAACACATGATAGTCACGTACCATAGCCCTATTAATCAATTAATTTGAAGTTGATCAAATCCAGCAGAGATGGCTAATATATTGAACTTTAACTTTGCCCAACTATTCCTTGTCTTTGATATATTGCTGGCAGTTTTTGCGTTTTGTTCCTTAATTGGAAATGGATTCATTCTGACTGTTATTGCAAGCCGGCCTTCTCTCTGGAAGAATGAAGGCATTTATCTTTTATCCGCATTGTCTTTGGCCGACTTTATTCTGGCTCTCACTATTATTCCGTTCATTTTGCTTCTCATCTCACATTGGGGTAATTTCAGCAGTTATTTCTTGAATAGTGTATAGAAAGTGTGTGTGTGTGTAATTTGGGACCCATTTCACTGACTCTCAGAGGCCTAAACCATCTCAGTTCTCAATAAGCAATGCTCAGTATAGTTATCATTCAGTTGCTCACTTTTAAGTGGCACAGAGCTGTTGAGCTGAACACTCTTCTTTACAATAAGTTGAACAAAACGTTGTTGAACAGAATATTGACTGCAGAAAGAATTTGGTAAAACAGGACGTATACTTAAGAACTCGATCGGAATTCTGATTACTAAGGTGTCTTCAGTTACCCGTTATCAAATAAAACATTAACATACTGTATTACTGTGTGAATGGGGCACAATTCTGACTGCAAAGCAAATTTGTAATACAAACATGGGCTGGAGAAAAAATGTTTATCTCTCAGTTGTAAAGAGGCTCAAGCGTTGTTCCGAAAATCTACTGAACACAATAGCATCTATTTTTCAGATGCGTACCCAAACTATCCAGCGACGCAGATGCTACTGTTCTCTTTGCCGTTTGTCATAGAGATCAAAATCAACTTAGTGCTTACCGTGGCTATTGCACTCGATCGCTTCACCGCCATTCAGTGGCCCATCCACTACAAGCTGAAGAAGAAGGGTCGATATGCAGTCATGTTTTTTCTTGTTGGCACTTTGTGGGCAGCTTTAGATGTAGCATTTCTTTTTTCGACTACGACGATTCAACCGACACCTGGCTGTGCAACCGCTGGTTCATTTTACTTCTCCCTACTATTTTTTTGCTTGCAATGACAGACTGTGACTATTAGTGAGAGTTGACACCAAGAGAAAGCCGCTCTCGTTACTTCCTTTCTGTAATCTGTTTTTGCGTAGATTTAGCCGTACTTTAAATGAAATAACGCCATTTGGACGAGGGATTGGTTTCTCCGTAAACCTTTAAACGCAGAAATTTCATTAAAAGTTATTGAGACATGAAAAACTAGTTACTTGGCATATATAAGCTGTATTCTCATTTCAGGTTGTTTTATGAGCAAAATATTTCGCTCTTATTGGTGCGTATCAAACGTGTTCATAAGTTCAATTGCGATGGTTGTAACGGTGCTTATATTGATTAAACTTCGGTGCATGCACAATGCTCAACTGGAAGATTCTTCAGAGGTTATGAAGAAGATGATGTTGCTTCTGTCTCACATTTTTGGTCTGATTGGCCTGAAAAATGAGCAAGGAACGACTACAGACATTATAAGCATTGCTCGAAGCAGCGATTACGAACAAGAAAAGTTTCAGCGCGTAAGTTTACCTTTAACTTGCGGCGTGAATATAACTAACCTTCGTACTATTGCGCTTGCTAAATAGAGAAAAGCGTTTCTACCCTTACGCTTACTAAAATCGTAATATAAAGAGAGCAGAAATTGAAATTATACAGAAGTCAACCCGGACGAATGACAGCGTTTGACATTGCAACCTCTCGTTGAGTTGTTTCTATTTCCTGCATGTGATGAAAACATTTTTCAGGCGAACCGCGTCGCAGTTAGTGTGCTGTTGTGTTCCGGCTTTTGCATTTTGCTGCCGAATATGTGTGCTGGCGTTGGTGAGTTACTTGACGTGCTTATGTTTCAGTACACTGGACCCTTAGTCCCTCTCGGTCTCATACTCTGCGGTTTTGTCAACACTTTCATCTACGCGCTAAAGGTAGAGTTTCTTTGTTTGCCAGATAGTTTAATCGGAGAGCTTAATACATAACCATATGTCTTTTCCGCCTGTAAATAACGATTACTGTCATCAATATGATTATAACGCTTCATACTTATACGGATCTGTTAGCTTCGATTTGGGAGGGTCCCCAAATTACGGTTGTTTTTTGATGCGATTCCAAAATTGCAATTGAAACAAAAAGAGACAGTTAAGTTGAGCGAGTAAAGACGAATAGTGAACATGTTAAGGGGAAAATCAAACCCATAATTTATATCATGGGCGATAACTGCGCTGGTCACTACTCGTCCTTCCGCATTTATACCATAAGTGTATGTAAGATTTTGAGTACAGGACGAACTTTTTACATAGATTAGTCAATTTATGATAGATTTGAACAAGATTTTGGTTGCAGTTCGATGGATATAGTTGATAAAGATAGGAGTTAGAAGCAAACTTGACTTGGGGAGTAAAGATAGTCTAACTTGCTAATTTTATGGGTATCGTAGCTGATTCAATCGCAGTAGAACTGTAAGATATCCATACTGTTCACTACAAACTTTGACATGATAACAGTTGCGATGCACTTTTCTGGCTTGCATATTGTTGCTTTCAGCACAAGGATATTCGCCATGCCATTAGGGTGTTCGGCGTTCGAACAGTCAGCGTGTCTCGGACGGAATCTAATGCTGGCTTGCATTTCCCACCAGGCGTCGCAGGCGCTGGTTACATGATTCAGGCTTTGCGTCTGCAGCAACTGGATGGTGTCCATGTTATGCCCCGGAACTTGAATCAGAATCGAACAAGCGTCACCTCTGATCAAATAACTGAATGGTTTATTTAAGTTCGGATGTGCAATTTTGATTGAGAATAAATAATGAAAGGAAATAGAATATGTACTCGCTACGTTTATGCACAGTATATTGGATTTTAGGATATGCTTCATAGAGTTGTTTTAATTACCGCTATTCTCGGAAATGTGGTGATTGGCTAATCGTTACAAGGATATGTCTAATATTCCTGCGAACGTACAACTGAGCAGTTGGCAAACTTGCCACAATTGCGATCACAGTGGTCGCAATCACGCCTGTTTCATCAAACACATCCAGAGAGGGCTTCATTTTCCAGTTGCGAGGACATCGTAATTTTTCTTGTGACGCACACTATGTCAAAAATGAAGTGAAAAACCTAAAATGATTAGAGAGATTAGAAAAGAACACGTTCGTATTCATAAATTATTTGTTTCGTCCCCGATCTCACAGTCAGCCGATGCAAAACCGATGGTGTCATTTGAATAATAAATCATTAGTGATAAAACAAAATCTGCTGTTCTATGCGCCGACATGGAATTACTTCCAAATGGAGCATATTGATAGATTACGGCTCCGCTGTTAAGTATCCCAAAGTACTTGCAAATGCGATTGTAACAGAATAAGTCAGATGATAAAGCCTCGTAGCTGACGAAGCTGGTTAACTGCAATCAGCTTTCGAATCCATCGCTCATAAACCGGCCTTTGTGGGAGTAATGCAGCTGATTTTGCAGAGGTTTGGAGAATTATTTGACACAAAATACCAATCTTTATTAATCTGTTTTTGCTTCGCTGAAGGCTTATCGTGTTCAAATAAATGATATCATTTGTTGGTACGTGTGGAATATATCACTTTTTAACGATGATCAAAGATTGATTAAAAATGTCATATCATACGGGATAGTGGGAAAGAATACTAAGAGGGCAGCGAGAATCTTCAAGTGAGGCGCAAAGAAAAAGTATCATAAACTGTATGAAAACCTCAGTCTGCTTCAAGCGAAGACGAATATCAGCGTTTCCAAAAAAGGCTAGAGAGCTCAACAAATCCTCCTGGGTTTTGGTTTATGAAGTGTTCGATCATTGAAATCCAAGGTTTGCTAACTGAGTATTACATTTCTGCCATAATAAAATCACATCAAAGATATGAGACGCAACCAACTTATCTCAGTTCTTAATGATTGTGCATGAAAAAAATAGCCCTCTCTATCTTAGTCACAAATTGGAAGCTATATGGGTTTGTGCAAACTTTTCTACCGTCGCATTGACATTGCTAGCTGTATAGTTTTTAAACTCAAAGTGTGAAAATGTTATTTCGCACGTTGAAAATTTTTATCTACACCATACTGATGATCATTTTTTATTGTAATATCATCCTTACAGCTATCCGCTATGATGTCAGGTGACGTGCAATGACATGAAGTCTCTTACAACTGAAACTTCAATCTTATTTCCCTTCTATAGAGTATATAATACCTGTTGAATCATCGACACTGCCTAAACGTCATTCTAAACGACACATAGAGAAGCTTTCCGTGGACATAATCTCCTTATTGGCCTACTTAGCGAAGTTTCAGTCAAAATGAACTCATGATGGAGCGCAAATACAGGATAATTGAATTTTATAATCTCGCGTATTGGTGTAGGATATACATTAATTCAACAAAATCATATAACTATTTTGATTACTTAAACCGTCAAAATTGAGTGGGAATATTGACATCATATCCATGCTTTGATCTTTCTCTTATTTAAGCTGCGTTACTAGTAGTGTTCTTTCAGAGGACTTTTCTTTCTCCCCGAACAATATGGACATCATAGAGATAGCGACATCGTCGGCTTCTTGCCTTGGAAATTTCGTCACAATGACGCTTATCTTATGCTGCAAATTGCTAGACAAGGATAGAAACCTGTACTTGATCGGAGCACTATCAACCACACATTTCCTGATAGCTGCTCTTTCTTTGACTCTTAAACTACTCGACACTTTTTTACGTAAGTAAACTATTTAAAATATCATTCATTGCAAATGTGAATCTAACTTTTTGTTCCAAAGAAAAGTCCTCAGGAGCGCTTTAGTTCATTGCAAAACCGAGTAAAAACAATGCCGCGGTGTGTCGTAAGGTGTACAGCGTCTGTGGCGGGGGCTATCACACCCCTTCAAAGAGGGGCTGATAATTTTAACTCTTCGATTGCTGAGGGTAGCAGGAATTCAATCACAAAGGAGAAGTATACGATTTTTTAAGTAAATGAATTGGACGACTTTTTTTGCAGTAAAGGTAGCCAGTTGCATGATGATACTGTGATCCAGACAGGTATTCACATGGGGAAGAAAATGGTTCCACCCTCACGAGGAGGACACACTTCCCCAGCCATTGACCAATGCCCGTCTTTGATTGAACTTTGTGCTTCATTGACCTGAACTTCTCTAGGGTAATAAAAATGTATTTCAAGCATCTTTATATTGCATTCAGTCAGGTCGGTACTGAATCTGTCGTACAGTACTTAATTGCACAGTATTACTGAATGAGTATCGCATATAATTTTGACCTAATTCGACATGATGATATTTATGATATGTCATCCATGTCTGCGACCATTTTCCAAAAACTAATATGACTGCAAAATGCGTTCACATCCAAACATTTTACCTAAACATTTGTTTTATGTAATTGGCCCCTGAAGATACTAAGGCTCTCGCTGCAGCCAAACAAGTGCGTATTCCGTACTGTCCCGTCTGCTTCTGCTTCGGCTACTACGTCTAGTAAAGCGTTAAAGATCATTCAAATATTCCGAAATCTGGCCCAAGCTCGTCATTCAATTACTAAGAATACATAACTTTTTCTTTCACTTCTTTCCTACAAAATCTCAAAACGCTTGAAGTGCCCTCGACGCTTAATGTGTGATTAGAGATGAACAGCGCATGGCGTTTCACACATCAAAGTTAGCGACTAATTTTTTTCATTCTGTAGAATCACTTATTTGATACTATTTCGTCACTGCATTAATCCAATTGGAATGCTAAAAACTAGTTATGAGCATATTTATCTCTTGAAGCGCAATAATTAGCAACCGTCATAGTGGCGCAGTATGTCATATTTCAGTCAGAATATATGCGATTCTCGCGTTCTGCGAGGAGGGGGCGTATTTTCGCGTATTTATTTCACGAACGATGAGTCACTCAAGTCTGATTAAGTAAGTACCGTATTTGATCCATAATATCTTGCATCATAGCTATGAGATGCAGCCAAACATATATCTCAGGTTGTAATATGTACTGAACTTTGATGACATAGGTCACTTTACATTTCTAACCGCTCTATTGGCTTTGACTTGGCTTCTTCAGGAGGCACTATTTCAACGAATTTTAGTTCATTAAAAAGTCTGTTAACCAAAAGTTTAAATGAATAAATGAATTTCAGATACATCATGTGACAACATTTTTGCCCTACCTTTTGTTACTGGAATCAAATTCCACTCTGTGATGATAATTGCGCTCGCCTGGAACCAAATTTCTTCTCTATACTGGCCAGCGCGACACAGAATGAGCAACAAAGCAATCTATGCCCTTATTTGGTTTTCTTTTGGACTTATATGGGCCCTGCTTGAGCAGGCATTTCATTTATGGACAAATTATTACAGCAAAACAGACTCCGCACTAGGAAAAAACTCTATCAAACAAAACTTTCAAGTTTACTCAGTGGTTTCTGACATTTTCATCAACGTTGTAACTTTGTTCATGATCCTTGCGGTTTCCTTCATAATTTCTGGACTAAAGTACATTCACCCAGTGCAATCATTTATACCGATCAGAAATGTTGATGTGGAAAACACGATTCAGGTTTGTGCTTCGTGTGTTAAGACATATTTTCTGTGCGTCTTTGAATAATGCTAACTAAAGCATAGTAAAGAGTCATGTAGTTGCATAATTTTGTATATTTAGAGAACAATACGTAGCTTAAGCAGGATGAAGAAACACTAATTTTATTATATAAAATTCAGGTGCGATATTTTTCTGATATTGCACCTTCATTTGTTCAACAGTTCTTAATTTTTTGATCTTCTTAAACAATAATCTGGCAGTTTTAAAATGATTCATCATCCTTTGAAAATATAATCTGTGGCCATAGCAGGGTTTCATAAAATTTCGGAAAATATTTCAAAGCGATATCGAAAAGTGGGATGTATGCGCACATTGACAAACTGACTATTAACAAGATGCCGATGCTGTGCGGGCAAGAATAACTAATAAATAGAGTTCTAACGAGGGCGGAAAATTTCCTGTTCCTCTTCCCGGCCCAAAATATAATTTACTTCCCATTCGCCAAATTCGTCGTCGTCGAAATTCTGATTCTTTAAATGAGATATTAGCGGAACATGCCATGACCTCAATTCATTTTTTGAATAATGTGAGCGCGCAGTAAAGACTAAATGGTTAAGTAACTTTGATTAATTTATTATATTTACAATCTTCAAAGGTCTCGTCCTCAAATCTGGCTCTTATCCCGTTCCCGAAATTTTAAAATACCCGTTCCCGTTACGGCCCCACTGAGTAACAAAGCTAATTAACTCATTTCATTTAGATGACCCATATCACCGTTCGCATTCTTCTCTGCTCTGGTTTGTGTATATTTCTTCCCGGTTGTTTTGCCGTATGCAAACAACTGTTCAACATTTTGAAATGCGTAAACGATGGCCCGTTCATTTCCATCGGTCTCTTTTTGAGCGGTTGTAGCCACTCAGTCATTGTCATACGGCAGCACAGAAAAATTCGGAGGAGCATGACAAATATTAAAAATGAATGGGCTTGCTGTCGCAAGAATCTTACTCCCTCCTGCTCAATATCAGATATAAGCAGCCAACGGAGCCAATCAATTATCCCGAGTAGTCCTTTTTATCTTTCACCAAGGCTCCCAAGAATTGTCATATCCCAGGACGTAGCACAATTTACCGACTCTCTTGAAGAAGAATCAATGGATGGCGATAATGTGACATTTGAATCTCTGAAGCATATTCAAATATTTATGCGAGAAATGACATCAATAATAGTAGGACAACAGCGCAGCTTCAATCCGCTGTTGCTCTCTGCTCACTACGAACCAACGCACTAACCGCGCGCGCTTTACTTACCAATATTGTTGTCTGTATCGAAGCTGGAGTTGTTCTGGTAGTTTGTTCTTGTATAAAAAATTGATTGAACCAGTAATTTTTGAAGAATTTTTTGCGTAATGTATACCATGCTTAAACTTGACAAAGTCATGGCAAAAATGGAAAATGTTATTGTGCACCTTGTCAGCTGCAAAGCGTCAAAGAAAATATCGTATTACACTTAGAGCGCTCAATATAGCTGTGTTATCCAACTGTTTTCACAAATGGCAGAAACCAAAATCGTCAAAAGCTCCTTAAATTCCCTACCTAAACATGTACCTTCGGGATCAAAACTTTATTTTCGCATTACTGACAGGTAAAATTTGTTCATGTGATAGGAGGGCTAACCCGAAAGAGGAGCTTTGAAATATATTTGTTTTTGCAGTGGGCTAATTTAAGGCTGTCAGATAACTCTAATGTTTACTTCAATTTTTTCTTATTGCATACCACCGCACAATATGGATATATAAATTTTATTTTTCTTCGCGCAATTAATTTTCCTTCATAGCTGCGACTATGACTCATCGGCTTCTGTGTCGTCAATTAAGTTAAAAACTGAACGAGAAAACAGAGCTTTGTTCTCTAATTACGACATCGCACTAAGTCCACATGATTTAAGCGACTCTAGCGACCTTTATAATTAGAAACTGAGGATAGAACGGGCTCAGCTGCCTCTCTTGTAATCAATGTTAACTGAAATGGGGGATTTGAAGTTTCTAGAATGATTGCAGAGCTCAGCTATAAATCCTTAACTTTATTAGAACGGCCGCTTCATCATTCTTACCAGCGGAGTAATTAAAAGAGAATCGGATAGGACAAACTTATTTCATTAAGGTACGCAGTGCCGAATTAGTTGTGCAATGTATTCCTCGTTCTCAATAATTCTTCTTGCACTACTTTTGGCAGTTCTGTCCACGAGTGGCAATGGATTCATTTTTATATTGTTTCTAACACAAACAACACTACGCAAAAATGGTGATGTTTATCTGGTAGTAATGCTATCTCTCGCTAATTGCTTTCTTGCCGCTACAATAATGCCGCTTACTGTCATGCTGCTGTTAAAGAATGGTAAGTAGTATTCTGTCATTCAAGAAGAGAAGCGTCCTAATAAAGTACCTGCCTTTCTCCCTATTTTCATAGCCCCTTTTATAGCAGATTCTTTGCGATTAAATCTGACGAAAATTAAAGTGGTTTGAAGCTTGAAAAAGTAAAGATGTTTGCGGTGTACAGATGCCGAAACCAATCAATCTTGCCATCAGCACATCAATATTGTATTGATGTTATTTTCCATTATCGGCTGGCATACCAAAACCAGGCAAATGTATCACGATTATGAAATAACATGCAATATCAAGATTCCAGATTTATCGTAAGGACATTTTTCTTGTCTCTAATTGTCGTTTTTGTTTAGTCATATTCAAGCATGAATCGCCGTTATCTGCGGCAGCTATGTAGGGCAGAAATTTATATTAACGGGAACACGAATGCCGCGTAGTTCAAGATCGGCCGCTAGTTCAGATTACTTCAATCTCTCTCACTTCTTAGAATTTCATGAGCTTATTTTACTAAAACACAATACTGAAATCTTGCATAATTTGGTTGCATCTCACGCCTATGATTCGAGGTATATGCCTGAAATAGGATATTCAGCGACTTTCAGAAAATGAAAGTTACTATTAATTTATTCACTTCGACAACTGATTTTCTTTCTGTCGCTTTGAACTTGTCCCATGAATCCATTAAGTTGTCGATTGGACTCAGTGACATATCGTGTACGTATCATTGCACTAACTAAGCGAGAGTGAAATACGGTCCGACTGTTTTTCCGACAAAATTCATTTAAAGGAAGTTTTTAGGAGAAAATATGACTTCTTCGAGCGAAGCTACGATTTATTTTTTCCTCCCGATGACTGCTGGAATAAAATTACACTCAATTATAATTTTGGGGATCTCTTGGGACCGCCTCACGGCTGTTCAGTGGCCGCTTGGTCACAAAATGATTAACAAGAAGAAATGCGCTTTGGCAAGCTTTTTACTCGGCTTTGCATGGGCTGCAAGCGATGCCGCATTTTACTTAACGTACAGAACCATGGAAAAAGAGGAGAACTGCACAGATACCGGTAAGACGTGGGCAAGAAACGAATGGCGAGAGAACCAGTAATACAAGTTAACTATTTTACCACCCATTGTTGGAGAATTAGCACTACTGTAAGGGATCGAATGAAGTAGTCTCTTGCAGTAGACTTTCAGCTCCGAGAGGTTTGAAATACTGAAGAATTTGTGTAAAATTGAGCCTGCATTGTAGTGGTTGGGCAGTTTCTAAAATAATGACTCTTTCAGTGCAATTTGGAATCCGAATTCTCAAAATTATGGTTCCTTACAATACGATTTCGACGACGAATCCAAAATTACATATCTTTTTATGCCATTCCTATTGCAGAGCCCAACTGACAATATTGCAATTGGAATTTTCCCAACTAAATCTGCTGGCTCAATTTGAAAAAAATTTCCGGAAAACACTAGTCATTAAGCGAACAAAATTTACCTAAACATAACTCTCCTTCCCTTCTAGAAACTTTGCAGCAATGTGCGAGAAGTTTTTGCTCATGTCCGTTGCAGAATGCTTCATGAACGATTTGTATCGTCATTACTGGACGCTTTCCAACGTAGGTATTCATGCTTGTTCCTTGATAATGGCGATCTTCGTCATCATCAAGATTCGAACCATGCGAATCGTACATCCGTCAGATGTATTCGCGTCAGATGCCGACTTTGAAATGGGCCATTTTCGACATGTAAGTAGTCTAATATTTTACATTTGTAATGAGTATTTCATATAGTCGAGGGTGGCATTGGAAGCTTCTAAAACATACTCGTGGCAAATTCTGAGATACATATACATGTTCAGGAACAAGATTTTGCGCAATTCACCGCGCTGGTTTTAAATTTACCACTTGCAGTAGATTGCCCTAAAAGTTAATGCACACTTAGTAGCCCTAAATCACTCTTTATTCGCTCTTGTCGAACTCGTTCAGAGCTGCAGACTGAGATCTTTGACGTTTGTCGCCAAAGGGCTTATTTCTTCATCAGTTTGCCTTAACCTCGCAAAGATCCGTGTGAAATTATCTCGAACAACTTATCTGAGAATAATAACGATTACACTAAGCGTGCCATGAATAAGTACCGGAGTTTCTCGAAAATAAGCCCCGGGCTTATTTACGAGAAATATCATTTTCAAGCCTCAACATTTTCCTCTAAAATACGCCCGGGGCTTATTTTCGAGAAAACCCGGTACATTTGAAAGATCAAATAAAGGCATCAGCGATTAAGGCTAACTTTATTATGGATATTGCAATGATATTTGCAGTGCAAATTACCTTCCGTGCCTACTCTCTGATTTGATTTCAGATGAATCGAATTGCTATTGCATTGATCCTTTGCGCTGGAATTTCTCTCATTCCTAGCATCTGCTTTCGGCATCTTCGAAAACTATTCGAAACTGATTCTTTCGAGAAAATCTTGAGCCCGTTGGATGTAATCACATATGGGTTGTTGCTGTGCGGCTTAATTAACGCATTAATAATTGGACTAAAACATCAGTCCATTCGGAGTGCGATCAATCAGATGACAATGAGAACAAGAACGATATCACGAACGGGATCCGAGACAGGACTCAGATTACCCACCATCACCGTATCGATGCTTGGAGTCGACGACGAGCCCGCCGCCCGCCTTCCATCCGTCGGTTCTCCTCAAGGTACGCTGAATTATACCGACTTACAAAGAAACACATCCGCGGGTCTGTTTCACTAAAGTTCAGCCTCTAATATCTGAGAAATACTGACTAAATGTCATGTGTTCATCTGTATCTGACTCTGCATCATAGATATGAGATGTAGTCAACTTTACCAAAATTTTGTGGCAAGCATTAGTGAAAAAACCATGAAGATCCAAGGAAGAATTAATCATTTCAGGTGCCTCATTTTTCAATCGAAATGAGCAATTACCCATTTTGCATCCATATACCGGCACAGTGCTCCAGTCTTCGCGCTATCTTGGTGTTCACCAAACAGTCGAACGCTTTGGCAGGGAGCCGTCTCCATTTATTTCGCTCGTGCAAGAAAGAATGGTATAACAAACTCAGTTCGCTTTGATATGGATCAAAGTTAATTGAAGGAAATGTGATT
Organism: Plectus sambesii; assembly: GCA_002796945.1. NCBI lineage: Eukaryota > Metazoa > Nematoda > Chromadorea > Plectida > Plectidae > Plectus > Plectus sambesii. The sequence goes on from NIUQ01000348.1 coordinate 37,150, forward strand.
ATGCAGAAACTCTTGTCATTGTACTTCTTCCCTTGTTCGAAGGAAGTTTGCTGCGATTAACGCTGTAAAATCAAGTGCGGTTCTTTCCATAGCGCGAAATTACTTAGCGAAACACCTTAATCATATTCGAAGGAAGACTAAGTTCCTAAATTTACACATACAACCGCAGCAATTTGATTGCCAATATTTCCATTAAAGGAAACACATATTTCATGTCAAAAAAGCATCACATACGTTCTGCATGTAGTGCATTAATTGATAAAACAGTTGGGTCTCATTCATGATAACTGTTTTCATGTATTCGTAATGCGTTTTCCAACAAAAAACGACTACAAAATCTGTAACGGTTAATCTAGGCCTTGACATGAGTTCCGCTGCAGCTTAGACAAACCTACGACTTAAAATATGGAAAAACCGCCGATTTTGGTTAAAGCCTATCGGCAATATCATACAGGCGAGGGCAAAACCGAAGCTTGAAACTCAGTTCATGCCCACTCAGCTATTATGATTGGGATCATTCAACCAGTGGAGGTTCTTCAAAAAGTGTTCCATTTTAATACGGGCTCTTTTTGAGTGTGTAATCATTGCCTGAATGGTGCTGTTAGTCAAATTATTCCCACCAATCTGTGCAGCACGCATCGTTTATTTATATATTCTTTCTCAATTGAATAAGGATTCGCATTGTCATAGCTACATGTTCGTTCGATCTTTGACGTCGCGTTCAGCTGAATTGAACGACTTGGATTTATATCTCTACTTAATTTCAATTTAGCGATGCGACGTAATTAATTAGACTTCGGCTAAAGTAGATAATAATAGATCAATCTCTGTGGAAGATACATAGATTGAGAGCAAACTTCAACGTTGACCAGAGCGCAAACAAGGTTAGAGCAATATTAACAGATCGAAAAGATCAGCAATGTGACGGCAAGATTGCTGTTGACCTTTAGCGGCAAGTAACTTTGAAATCTTATCAGACCTGCTCGTTATCGCATTTACAATAATCAAGTAAAAACGCATTATTCAATAGCTACAATACAGCTTGTGCTTGTTCTGTTTATGTATTGCAATGTCTTGAACTCAAAAAATATTGAAATATGCTTTATGAAAGTAACACAGGAATGACATTCAAGATGAGTAGTGCGCTCGTGAGGGAGAAGGGGATGCAATTAATTTGGTACTGTAGAAGTCTATGGTCGGTGTAGCTTTTGGAAAAGGAAACAGACGAATGAATCTCGACAGCACTCGAGCTTACCATCTTAACCCTAAACAGCATTGCACTAACCAGTAAACAGCAAGCCCTTCATTTAATGTTACGGAATGCTCGAGAGTAGAGAACTGCATGACAGTCGGTAATCAAGCAATAGCAGAGCCGCAATAAAATATCGAAGTTTTGTTTCACTCATTTGCAGTCGCTAATACACTATTGCCACTTTACTAAGAATACCTCCACTTCTCAATGAAAAATTTCTTAGTCGAATCATAAATAGTGTCCTCTTTGAATGGAAAGTGACCTGTTCAATTTGAAACGTGTCTTTGGTAAAGATGAAATGGTATATATGCTAGCTGTGAGTTGCGGTGTAGCAGATTTCTCTAATTATAATAGCTTTGAGCTCAATAAAAGAATGTGCAACCCTTTATCAGTGAGCCGCATTCAAGATATTTCATGTTTCAATGATTGCAGTTTTATGAAAAGAGTCCAGGTAGCGAACAGCGACAAACAAAGAGAACGGCTCTTTAGAATCTAAAGAAAGATCAGGCTTATATATTAATCGAGGTAACACACTTCATCTTCTTAGAACTTCCTTTTCATTAGTATATCATATATATTACGTTTCTATTTCCATTAGTTTCTTTTATGCGCCTAACAGAGCCACTCGAATATAGCAATGACACCAAGCTACATTCACTCTCAGCCGCAATATACCATTTCCGCTTCAATAAAGATATTTTTTGTAGAGATTTGTCTGGATATGTCTACTCTAAAGTACAAAATATCCCTATCGAAGTGAAAACGGTTTAAATCTAGACTAGTGGTGCAGGTATAATACAGAATGCACAATGCACAGCATAACAGACAGTCGACTTGTTCAGTTAGCCAAACGCAATGCGGACCGAAGAGGCTCGCCTCGTTACATCTGCAACGGTAACTTGACTTTTTTCTTTGATCGGCAAACAGCAGCAAAACATCTGACGGAAACATTCCCGAATTGTCGCCGAAAAAATTAGCAAAGCATAAGGATTGACAGCTGCGTACATGTAACTTCCAACATCGTGAATCGCCCAAAACGTTTCCACCGATGGAAAGTTAACGCGAAAAAGGTGCCACGAAAGCTGATATATATAGAAGTTGATCAAAATTATGAACAACCCGAAGCTGCCAATGAAACCTGCGATCGCCATTTTTAGTGCTATTTTTTCCAATTTTGTAAATGGCTGCTTCGACGTACACTGAAAAAAATTTGCGATCACTAAGCTGATAAAGGGATCATATTAGAACTGGGATCATATTTTTGACAACAGTTGTTAGACAAAAATGATTTGATTTTATATGTATTATCTGCTATGTGTTCTGTCAAATACGGCTTCCTCCCAGGGTATGTAAGAATAGAAAACAGATTTATCCTATTTTAAGTCCCCACATAATATTAAATGCGACATACGCGTGTACTGCGTACGTCACTGCACATGAGGCTATCATTACTAAAAAGAATCATGCTAAGTAGGAGATATAGTGCTTCTTTTCAAAGATAAAATTGGAAAGTGCTATTTGTGCAAATCAGTCACATTCTCCGCTGAATGTTCTAAGAAAGTAAAAGAAATTAAAACCTTGATGAAACAAAATCTCTTTGGCTTCCATTTCTGTGGTTAACTCCTATCAACCTGATTAAAATCCAAATTGTCCATAAAATTGAAACTATTTTAATTGACTCTTCCATCATAATGACTTCAATAGTTTTATGAAAACAGTTTACACGGATTCAATTCAAGAAAATGCTCTACTTTCTCTCATACTCCAAGGTGTTGAGCGCTCTGCGGAAGGAAGAAGGTCATTTCTCTACTCGATTGCGCAACGTCAGATTATATTTAGAGTTTGCAATAACCGATACTATGCTTGTCACTTACTTTTTTTGCTACAGCTTTTAAAAACAAAACGGAGTAGAGCAGGAGCATGGAAAGAGCCAGAATCCCACCATAAACGCCATTTACAGCCAGACTGTATAGGCCAAATAAATTCGCATCGTTCCACTGAAGTAAAGTTGTGCCATTATCAATAACAACCCTAAATTCGAAGTAGCTATGGAAGAGCGGAGCGACAAACACCAATGCTATTAGCCATTGTAGGATAATAAAATTTCTGGCTGTTTTATCGTTCCAAATCTGAAATATGCTCACATTTGAGGGCGAGAAGTAGGGGAAAGTAGGATAGATCTTATTTGCATAATAATGTGGCAAAAGTAGAACTGAAGTCAAATTCAGAGTCGAGCGTTCGAAAACTAAGTAAATAATGTAGCTGAATCACCAAATGTACTAAAATAAAATACTTTTTCTTCAACTAGTTTTCAGATGTGCTAATTTATTTCTGTCGTACTTTTTCTCAGAGCCAATTAATAAAACTAAATGGATTTGGCAAAACTAGGTACTTCAGTTATCTGTTTTATCTAGTTGCTTAAGTGATTATTTAAAACACCCAACACTAGTCAAATATCTTGACGATGAAGAGTGAAAGCAAACCATCTAGTTTACAGAGCCGGGATAAGAGGTACATGACACTGACGGTATCAGTCTCTCAGACTAGCTGCTAAATAGTCACAGCTGTTTGCGACCGCCGATAGCAAAAACTTTGGTTACCATCCCCTTGGATGGTGCGTAAATTGCTATTTTACTAGCGCTCAGCAGAATACCGTCCGATCTACAAGATTTGCTATATTACTAACAGTTAATCGTCACAAATTGAGTACAACGAAATATACTACAATTAAAATAGCATTTAACTTTGCATTATGCGCCAGTCCTCAGCAGCAATAAAATACTCACTGCTATTTCCAACGTGAAATTAATTCTATAACAGATATTCTGAAGACAAACGTCAATTCTCTGCATTATAAATAACGATATCCAGAAATATGAATAACTTTTGGTTACAGTCTGCTTATTTATCTCAGATTATGGCACTCTCCTTACGTTGGTGGTATATAAACGTTAAACGCATACTTCAAATACTTCTAAATTCTGCACACCAAAGCAAAATAAATAATGCATACTTGATGATCGTATGATACTCTCCAGTAACATAAACGAAAGTATTAAAGTAACTCGAAGCAACTAACCTTTCCATGCTTCATTGGGACCGCATAAGCTGTAAAACGGTTGACGGCTACAAGGAAAACGCCAAGATGCTGCGCTGATGACAAACCAAACAAGCAGATATTTGAAATTCGCGCCGACAAACCTCCCATTTGTGCGGAAACTTGAGGAAACAGACTAGCGTTTGTAAATAAGAGCATGAGTAAAAGATGGACAATTTGGCATATATCGGCCACACCAACACTGAATACTAGCTTGAAAAATGGCTGTCGTAGCGTTTCATGCTTTCTGTTTCTGTGTAACACAAAGAGCAGCATAACGTAAAATGGAATTGTTAGAAGCAGAATTACATTCCATATGCAAGTAAATATCGAAAGCGACATTGCAGTATTATTTTAAACTTTTTGAATACGAAGGTCAAATTTTTCGGAAATTCGACTTTGACTTTGACGACTGAAAACCTGTGCGACTGTTGATGATAGTGAGGATCTGTCCGACTGTCCACACTAAATGACGCGCCTGAATCAGAATTTATGCTGAATACGAACGTGGTCTTCCAAGTTAATCAACAAATTGAACTCTTCTCTCTCTGCAGCAGCAACACGCAATCCCAGACCTTTGTGTCGAATTTCAATTAATAGCAGCGTAATGAAATAGCAATTCAGGCAGCGAAAGAACGGAAACAATTAACACCCAGCCTACATCATTCTGTGTGCGACGTCGTTACCTCATTCCCGCACGGATATGACATTAATAAAACAATGTGATCAAAAAATTAGTGTTCTAGTTTGCTGTCTCAAAATAATGCACTAACTATTTGCTAAATTTGACACTGAAGCTTTCAGTGCAGCGTATACCTAATTCATGTTGGCCGACTATAGTAAAATTATACTGTATTTTGCTTCAGGGAAGATATCCTGCCGAGTGCTAATTTTGGCGGTCAGGAACCAATGATGTCTTATTATACTTTTTTCCTTATTCTGTAGCCATATTCAGTATCTAATATTAGTATCAGCGAATGGGAAATTCACATGCAGAATCATAAATAAGGTTAACGATCAAAAACGCAAGTTAAATCCAGAGCTTAGTTTTGAAAGCGGGATTGTGAAAGGAAATCGGAAGTTATTCTGATCTCAATTTCTGACTTTTCTTTTCTGATCCTAGCCTTCAAATAAACGTCTATTTCAAGTGCCATACATTATCTGATAGTCTGTCTTTCTGAATTGCATAAAGCAACATCTTACACTGACTAAAGGTTTAGAATGAATAAAAGTAAATGATGACATCCTTAATTTCTGGCCGTAAATATGGACATCGCTCCTATTCCAAATAAAAGGTGACACCAAAAGGCCTCATGCTTTCAACAACGTATTCTGCAGTACAAAATATAAGACGATACCTCTTCATATGGGGTTTCCAGAAGAAATGAGCAAAAAATAACAGTCATAAGTTGATTGGGTTACTTCATATTTGACAATTGCTTGATAAATTTTTGAAGCTTAAAGTGAGGCACAACCGGCAACGTTAAATGAGCACAAGGCTCAACGTAGATTTACCATTAGATTTTGCATGCACTATTATTCAGCTTGTTCAGTTCTTTATGCTGTCAACAATCATCTGTTAATTTGCTTTACGCTTGTGTTTCTATTCAACCATAAGTTGTTTAATTACCGAAACTTTATTTAAATTGAGTTCAAATGTGGGCACATGTTTGGACATTGGGGTTTGAACGGTTGGCTTGCACATGGATATAGTAATCGATGAATCTGATATTTGCATATACTTCTAAATACATCATTAAGGGAGCTCTGCTTTAAATTTGGCTTCGGCTTAGGCTGTACTTTGGATAGGTTATGGGGTTAATAAGAAGTCCATATCGTCATGCATAGCATACCAGACACATCGATTTCTCTTAATCAAATCTTTTAACGATAGGTGTATTCCCAAGATTATTCGCTACTCAATTCAATCATTCCAATTTCACTTCTAAACAACATTACAAAGAGGGTCAAAGTAGACTTTTTGAATATGGGCGCCGCCATCCTATTAAAGGCTTTATCGTCGCTGGTGCGCGGCGTCTGGCTGTTTGATATGTAGATAGTGATGTTATTTCGGGCCGCTAAAAGCGTATTGAGTCATATAGCATCATAGGCGTGTGAATTTTATGCTATAGCTTTGTTCCTATGAGCGATGATCTTTAACCGTACAAAGTACAATGGCACGCCGCACACCTCAATGCACATGTGGTATTCAACTATATTTTTGTCGCTTTCTATGTAATCTGGTTGGATGAAACGAAATGTCATTATTATAGCGCTATTTTTTGCCCATTTGTAGGCTGGCTACACATATATCGGTTTCTATTGAAGGCATGCTCGGGTTAATACAAGTTGCAATTTCGTAATGCATGAAATTCCGCATAAATAACGATCAGAAATAGATAAAAGTCAGATTTTGCAAATTGTAAGGACGATAGTGGATATTACGGCTTGGACTTTCTCGCAATTTTTGCTTATTTAGAGTTTTTTACGAAAATATGCGAAATTCAGATTTTGCGTCATCGAATCTATACTAAAATGCCAACTTGCTGCACGGTTTAGTTTTTCCTTTAACTGAACATTCCATTCATCGCAAGACGGAACAGCTAGAGCACCAATTCAATGAAAGAAAAATAAAATGAAGGCATTGAAGCTAGAACAGACACTGCTGAGCAATTGCGAATGCATGCAAGAAGGTATGCTTTGTTACTTTGTACAAACAACGTTGTACCCCATTGTTTCTTTGCTGCGGGATAACAAAGCGTCATTTCCATTTCGATACTCTACGTGCGTGACGCCGAAATTTTATAACACAGAAAAGTGTAAACGCAACCAGTTGCGTAGACGCATAGGACGCATGGTGGACTGCGGACGATGCCCGAATAAAAACCAGTTTACTGCACCGATGAACGCACGTCGCGTCGCGCACCACATTTGTTGCGCCCTTCAATTATTCCGTGTGCTCCGCAAACTGCCAGGGTTGCAGAAGCAGTCACTCGTCCCGTCACGTTTCTCGCTGTATGTCACGGGATCTGACATTAAGTGAGTGTTATTTTGTTTTTTAAACCTCACCGTCTATTAATTAAAATTTGATGAGCCTATTTATTTAAGACCTCAGTAATTAGCCCATTTCAGTTCATGTTCCCCATAAAGATGAAAGTTCAGCGTGTATCAGTAATCGTCTCAACTCCTTTCTTCAACATTCTTTCATTAATTTTTTCTCCATTTGTGGCAAAAGACGCGATATCGTCTATGGTATTGTACATCTTGAATTCGAATTTTAATGACATTTGCTGACGACTGAAGATCTTAAAACCAACTTAAGCTCATTTCAATTCTTCAACTGTTCGAAAACGTGATAAATAATTAGTTAAAAATGGGATTATAATCAGTTGATGCTAATGCCGATTGCGATTGTATTGTCCTTGAGTTATTCTATGCAATATTATAATGCCTCTGTAAAGCTGTGAGCTTATAGCCGCCACCGTATGCTTCGTTACGGAAGAATAGCGCTAACTTCGCGGGAAAACCGATCAAATGATGCCCGATCCCGTCGAAGATGCGCGGAAGCTGGCGATTACGGGTGGAGCGATAATCATGTTTCTATTGCTCATCGGCCTGTCAAAGACTGGGGTCGACACAGAAACTCTCTTCTACTTCCTACCGATTATATGGCTTGCTGGTATGATACAATTTGCAACTTTTAAAATGCAGTCGTGCTTCCTTAAAATTGGATATGAGACGAATACCGAGCTTTTGTGGATGCTGTAGGTTTTAGAGAGATCGTTTGCTAGGCACTCTGTCGATTAAGCCAAAATGACAATAACAACTTCTATACCCTGTCGCTAGAGACGTAACATCTCGAAATCGAAATCTTCATAAGTAAGGCAAAATTGGAATCGGCGTCGGAATCGTACAGTTAGCAACAATTATTCTAGTAATCGAATTAGGAATTGTACTGAAAAGTACAGCTATCATGGGAAATGGTAAAGGAATTGCATTGAAGGGGCATTTTTTGAGAACTGCAATCGAAATTGGTGGAATCGTTACAGCGCTACGCGCCACGCGTTTCGTATGCAACTCAACAAACAGAATACCGTCTTTTATGGATGCGTAAAACTGCTCCTTCACGGCTCGATAATAGCTTTCAAATGCAGTATAGTAAATATAAATCAATTAGAGCTCTGGTTCGCAACATGTGCAATAATAAAATCGAATATTAGAGCTGTGGTATCAGTCTGACCAAACTACTCAAATTCTCTCTAAGGTCAGATGAGTACTGCCTTATCAGTTGAAACTAAAAATACTCCATTCCGACCTCTGAAGTATCAGATAGCGAATTTATAACACTCGCCTCCGATCTTTGAAGTCAACGACAGAAATAGGAGCGGCGTTGAAATCAATGTCGCATATTCTGTTCATTAGGAAGGGTTCAGTTTGTTACGAAAAATTGTACTTTACAATTCTCTCCACGATTTATAAGCGCTTTCCTATGGAAGCAAATCTTGCGTCGACAGCGCTGCATCTGCCGTATGAATCTTTCGGCTTATTATTCACCCCTCCACGCTTGAACTGGCCGAATGAGCAAATTTTAAAGCGTGGGGAGAATATATTTCATAACTTTCAGCACCCGACAAATATACCTTAATGTTTCCATTAGTGGGTCTCACAACTTATTGAATTTCTGCCGCTCGTCTTGTTACGATGAGGAGAGCAGTGCTTTTGTTTACTGAAATCATTTTTGCTTCATTCAGGAATCATCCTGTGCGGCATGCTAATGAGATTATGTGCGCTAGTTGACAAGCTCGCTCCGCCAACGTCAACCAACTCTGGTTTGGCAAGCAATATATGGGACGCTGAATTGTCGGCCTCCGAACTCAACGCATTTGGTGTGCCGAGAGGCAACGCATTGTTACCAATTCCGCTAGGAAGAAACAACTTTCTGTCGAGGGCGTCATCATTGCCTAAGTATGAAGAGGTGGTGCAGAGTGTTGCGTCAACTCGAATTACCATCGAGCAGGAGAACAGCTCAAGTGACAGCGAACATTTATTGCCGCCAACTTACGATGAAGCTGTGGCGAGGTGTTCGGCTGCCGAACGACAACAATCTGTTTCACTGAAAAATTGATATTTTGAATGAAAATTAGTGCTTTCGATTTCATGTAAGTTTATCAACGAACTGGAACGCCATCACGACTTCAGTGAAGTTTACGAACTCTGGAAGCGAGCATTTGTGGTTCTATAGCATAATGATGATACGATGGTTTCTTCGCAGACAATGAGAAAGGGAGCACCTTTCAACAGGTGAAACTTGTATGTCTTTTGACAAAAGCTACTCTTGCCAACGTTCCGGATTATGAAAGGTGACTAGCGAGTACAGTCGGCCCACATACACTCGTTTTCCTACTGCATTTTGGCTGCTGACGTTCCTGAAAAAACTTCAGATGTGTTTATATGAATGTATTAACTTGTATATATGAAAGTGTTCTGCTCTTACAAACAGTTTTGAACTGTTGCGAACAATAATAAAAATCGTTCTTGAGACTCGCGTCAGTACTGCAAATGCGAAAGTTGCATTATTCTTTTTACATTAATCATCATGTATTGCATTCCATACTCTTTTTCGCGCGCTTTGAGAAGAGTATGTTTACCTTAGTACATACGTAGTGGTAATGTAATATAGCAGCGGTATATGGTCCGGGGCGTAAACTATGAATACAGGTAATGCTTACTCGAAAAGTGAGCAGCTTGGCTGTTGCAAGTGATACGCAAACAAACAGTCTCCGTTGGCCATATCACTAACCAATTGTACAATTTCCGAATGTGCACGTACGACGAGGATCATGCATTTTCATTGACGTCAACATACTCACTGAAACTGCTTGTTATCCAAGGAGGGTTACATAAACTGTCCTCCTCTACCCATGAACTTCTTTTCAACTCGAGCTCTCCGCAGAAGTGGATAAGATTGAGATATTTCTTAATCTACGGGTATTGCGGATGTCGATTACGGGTAGCATGATTTGTACTCAAAGCCTCAAGCTAAAAGCGTTGCAAATATTGCACACTGCAAAAGCAGTTCACCCAAAAATACCAGTAGAAAGGATCAGTCGGGAACGGATAGCAGTGGATGACTCCCTCGATGCGATATGTCGTGCTATTAGATATTTATCGACACATAAACAAAGCATTTATAACTTTTATTTCACAATTAAAATAGGTTTTTTTGATTAACGTCTTACGAATGACGTCAATTAATACATTGCGCAAACAATCCATTATGACTGTAAACATGCACGGCCATATAGGACTGTCAAAACCGGTATGAGAGGGGGATTCCAACGTTGTTCAAATGGAATTGGGTAGGAACCGGCCGCCTACGTGCCGTCACTAGGCAACATCTTTACCCTTGCAAAAGCGCACGTATACGGGTGACAGGCAGACAGGCCGTCGCAACCTGAGCCCAACGGGAGAGATCGAATATTTATTCATCCGCGTGTTGAGTTTAGCACCGCTTGGTTTGGCCCAGTTCTATTGTCGAACATTTATTTCGCAATTTTGTCAAGACATGCTTTTGCCAAGCATTGAGTGCCGAACACGCCTTTTTAATTTTAAAACTTTAGGGAAGCTTACCGTACGATAACCAAGAATGCATTATTAATATTTCGCTTGAAACTGAAAACTGAATACATGTTATATATATCTTTGACGGCTGACGTATTTTTCACTGGCTCTATTTTGCGTTCGCAGATATATCACCAACCGACGTTCGCGATCTAATGTCAATATTTTTACTCAATTGCTTTGAATAATCAGGCGGTCCATTCATCATTGTGATATACCAGCCAACATATAAGCGATCTTTATTTCAGCGCTTCGTTATCACCTTCATCTTAAGCTGAAATGGAGAAGACAAAGGGACTGGATGCTTTCCGAAAGCAAATAGAGACCATCGCAACTCATGGCGTTCTCAGTATGTCAATCGCGCTCGGTCTCAAGTTGAAATTATTCGACGCTTTGGCGAAGGTGGCCAGTGAAGAAGAACCTAAAAGTGCACGAGACGTTGCTGATGCTGCTGGAATGAAAGAACGGTGAGCAATTTCTGTTTTTTCAATCAAACTTGTCGGCAATAACAGCATTTCATGCAGGATGACGAACTGAACCAGTGCTGCTGATGTTAACATTACTAAAACACTTTAATACGTTAATCTCTTGTAAAATTACCACGCTGAAAATGAAATGAACTTTTCAAAGCAGTGTTTTACTACAAAGCTCACTACCAAATTTATCAATTTGGCAGTATGGAGACAGAAACTGTTTCAGCGTTCTACTATTTAGCAAAAATTTCGAGACATTTGCTATCAAATAGCGCTGATAGTATAATATTATTAATATTTTCTAACAGTTATACACATAGTGATCAATGTAACAAAGTATTATCACGTTATAATCAACAACAATTTAAAGCTCCATTAACTATATGAGATCTTCTAACATTTGCACCTCAGTACTTACAGAGTTACTTGGATCCGTAAATAAACTGCAGAGCTTGCAAAGACCGCACAGTTTGACAGTTTTTTATTGTTCAGTCACTTCAGTGCATCAGATTTGTCATATTTTATAGGAAAATTTAAATGCACATTTGATAATTATATTTTATAAGTTTCATAGAACATTAATTACAAAAAATCATTTTTCTGATTTCTTTCCGCAGTAGGAAGAGAGATGGGCCTGGATCGTAAAAGAGAACTTAATTAAACAATAACATTATGATAAAAATTGTTTATAGCTATGTACAAGAATGGCTAAACACAATGGCATGCGCATCGATCATCGAGATGACAGAATCTGGTGACAAATACTGGATTCCAAAGGAGAGAATTAATGATCTATCGAGCAGCAATCCACATGCAATGGTTGCTCACCAGTTATTCCTGCCTATTTTTGGCCGTGTATTCGATCAAATCTGTCAAGTATTCGAGAAAAGTGGACCACTCGGTATAATGTCATTCTGTTTCTTATCTCTGTAATTACCAACGTTTTAAATTATGTAATGAAGTTGATAGTGGTATACAGGAACAAAATTAGGGTAAGGTTATTTTTCATCGCTGCATGATAAGGTGATGATAATGGTTGCCAGAGCCCTATGTTAACAAAGCGTGGTCAGTAAAATCTGAGAAAAGTTGACTGCTTCCTATAACTTTAATAACGAGACAAATATGACTCAAATATGATATTTAGTTTACTTATTTCAAATTTTAGTGATTTAGTTTTGCTGAAATAGAGCTTAGGTGGGCAGCTGTGGCCCATTTTAAAGCTCTGGTAGAATTTTAACTGAGCCTACAGAATCTCTATAGCAATGATTTTCCGCCTGATTCATTTCTTGTTAATTGCGACGTTTTATCCCTTGAATTAAATGTGGTAAAACCGAAGATCACCTGCATATTCGGCTCTTTATGCAAAGAAACTTTAAAAGCTTGAAAATTGTGAATTTATAGGAATGGAGTACGAATCGTATACGGATTTTTATCGAGTGATGGATAAAGTATCCCATGCGAAGCACCAGGCCAATCTGATCGGCGAATTCCTTCCGCTAACAGGATTAACTGATAAGCTGAAATCAGGCGCGACCGTTCTCGATGTCGGCTGCGGTTCCGGATTTCATATCTTCCATCTCGGTAAGGCAGACGTCACATAGCTAGGGCAAACAGATCAGTTATTAAGGCACGTCTGAAGTTTGACTTTGGTGGTCTTCGTATAGGTAGGGGAAATTTAAAATCTCAAGCGTCTTTAGACAAGAAATCAAAAATGAAAAAGTTCTATTAAGGCAGATCTATCTTATTGCCTGAGCCTCTCATATCATTTTCGTTTTTAATCTTGTTGCATTTGCTTTGTGTCGCCGGTTATACTGCAAAACACTTTACTTTCTGCAATTATGAAGTTATTTTGTTGAGGTACACTTAAAGTATGCGAAAAATTGTAAACAGAATAATAATATAACTGCCAATGTTCTTATGATTATATTGCATGTTTTTATGAAATTTAGAAAGTCTTATTTCCTATATTTTTGTATTGCTTCTCAAACGGATTTTCCCATTTCAGCTGAAAATTTTCCCAACTCCAACTTTACGGGCGTCGACGTTAGTTTGGACGCGGTGATTTCGGCCACGCAGGGCTTATCGACAGAAGGAAAGGGTCTACACAATGCGGCATTCATTCAAAAGGACGCTCGACAGCTGAGCGAAGAGTGGACGGAGAAGTTCGACTGGGTGTCCATATTTGATGCCTGTCACGATCAACAGCGGCCAGATCTGGTTCGTATCGGTTCACGTTATGTTTTATTGATAGCATTGATATTAAGCCATTTTAAATCTAGTGACAATTTTTTGAAAAATGGCTTGACGCGCTTACCCTAAAATATGGTAGGATGCAAAAATCAAGGACATAATGCATATGTTATGTATTCTGAGGATGTACCAACCACGATCCGTTAAACGGTTAGAAAGTTGGCTGCCACTCAATGTTAATAGGATGGTGGTTCAATATATGCTTCTTACATTCCTTGCTCAAATTCACGAGTCAGCCTTCATGCATATGAGCAAAAAACTGAATGGTGCGATCGAATTAATGTTTTGAAAGTTATTTATATAAGAAATTACTAAAGTGCTATTGAATTTTAACTCTTTAATTATTTAATAAAATACTTAATGCATGAGCATAACATTTATAGAGCGCAACCTCTATATCAGCGACAGTTCGATATTATATTCCATATTATGCACGTCCTATAGCTTTGAGCGATTCCAGGATGTGTGATTCAATTCAGTTTTTTAGCGTATACTTTCAACTGTAGTGAATAGCAGAACTAGGATGGAGACTTCTCCAGGAGCTCTTACGCTTTCAGCATGCATAAATGGTGAAAATTATTCCACCTTTATTCTAGGCACTCAAAGAGATTCATCGCGTGTTGAAACCTGGCGGTGTGTTCACTATGCTCGAAATAAACGGCACCAGTAATCCGCATACCGACCAGCAAGAGATTGGCCTTTTGTCTGCCTATCTCTACGGAGTTTCAATGTTCCACTGCCTGCCGGTCGGTAGCAATTCTAAAGGTATGCTAACATTTATGAACATCACTTCCCCCTCGTTTCATTCAGTAGTCTTCTCCTTCGATATACAATGTTGAATGTATTTCAATATGAATGTCTTGTGTGGCCTGCCGTTGGACGAACCAATAGTCAGACGAAATGCTTAAAGTAAGATGACAAGTAGGGTTACTTTTTAATTTTTCGCGCCTGCCCTGCAACCAGTAGCGGCTGCGGTATTTTCGGTCTTTTCTCGGTAACCAAATCGCTGGCAAAGGCCAGATCTCCATAGCTGAGCTGATCCCCGCAGCGGGAAAGTAGCCAGGCTTCAAACAAGGCCGACGGCTAGCTAGCCGCAGCACCAAAAATTGCATGAAAATGCGCGACCAGCAAGCCATGAGAAAGCGGGACGAGGAAGGGGAGCACGGTTGGTGGTTGAGGCAACATTCAGTAACAATAAGAGATACCATATTGCGCATCACTCCTCGCGAAAGTCAAGAGGCTCTTTCAGTTAGATTCATTAATTGTAATTTTATTACATGGCCTTTAGGTATATTTCACTCGTTTGACGTTCGCTTTCACATTTATATATCGACTTTGATATTAAGCATTTGCAAAATCTGAATTCTCGAAGAGTTGTTCTGACATTTGACCATTAGTAACACATATTTACTTATTAAGGTTTTGTGGTATGTGATTGTTAGAAGTAGTCAACGCTTATTTAGATGCGCTCTGTTTGGGCACCATGTGGGGAACAAAGCGAGCGGCGGAAATGCTCGAAGCTGCTGGCTTCACAGACATTCAAGTTATTCCGACGCCATTTTTTGCAATAAACGTGTTATATTTGTGCAAAAAAGCGATGTAGTAAAAGAAACCATGTTACTGCAGTTCAGCTGCGATCAACACATTAAACCTTGTATTGTTGAGGCAGTTTCAAGCTATTTTCGTTGACGGAATATTTTAATTCGACTCGATAACCATATTTAGCCGTATTTAGCAATTTACACGTGCGCTTTTATAATAGCCTGTAGATATAGCAGGCTTTTCTCTCATTAGTAATATCTTTAAAGCAATTCAAGTATACTTGAAAATATGATATAAGCTAGTAAAAGAGTAAATAGTAACGTTTCATAGGCCAGCCAGCATAAATGAATTGCATGTAATAAATTCTGTTTATTTTGTTCTACACCATACTCAACTGAACATGAAGGAAGATCATGAATAAATTGTTATTATTCAAAGTCTCGCACAATATTGACACGCATTAGCTGTGCTTGGCCAGCCAACCAAACCTGTCCCATCAGAGGCGAACAGAGCCATGTAAAAGCGCCAGCATTATTTGCACTGATAGAGCAAGGGCG
Organism: Plectus sambesii; assembly: GCA_002796945.1. Lineage (NCBI taxonomy): Eukaryota > Metazoa > Nematoda > Chromadorea > Plectida > Plectidae > Plectus > Plectus sambesii. The sequence continues at coordinate 52,942 of NIUQ01000348.1, forward strand.
TAGAACCGGCTGCGTCTCCGAGCTGACCGCATAAAAAGTTGCAACCTGTTGCCTTTGTAAAGTCTGCCGTCGAATTTGCGTCTCACATCGGTGCCTGCTAGCCATGGAGAAGGCGGAGAAGTTAAACGCGTTTCGGAAGCAAATCGAAGCGATTGCTGCTCACGGAGTTCTGAGTATGTCGATAGCTCTCGGTTACAAGCTGAAACTGTTTGACGCTTTGGCAAAAGTGGCCACTGAAAAGGAACCAAAAGGCGCTAAAGAGGTTGCTGATGCTGCAGAAATGAAGGAACGGTAATGCTATGTGTAGTTTTTCTTCGATAGAAAAACAATGCCGTAAAATCAATTGCGAAAGCACAAAATCCTCGGCATTAGAGAGAGGGGCACAGGAGGCGCGGCAACCCCTCCCTCCCCAAAAACGGCTGCCATATCGATCAGATGAAGAAAGGAAGCTGACATTTCTTTAAAGAGGAAGTACACACGTCGCATTTGCATTAAATCAAGTTTACTGCGTGCATTCAACACTGGGTAGCTCATTGTATGTTCTATTCCTGCTGCATAAGTTTTTATTCAATTATCATTGCGGTCTTTTCAGATATGTCCAAGAGTGGCTGAATACAATGGCGTGCGGCTCGATTATTGAAATGGTTAAATCTGGAGATAAATACTGGATTCCACAGGAACGCGTTCAAGATCTTACTCACGGCAGCCCAAATGCATTGGTTGTTCATCAATTACT
>NIUQ01000349.1:0-53603 GCA_002796945.1 Plectus sambesii
CCGGTTGTTTCGCTGGATCATGCAACACGAGTGCTTTTTGTTGACGTCCGTCATTCTCTTTTTGAACAAGCGCGACTTGTTCGCTGAGAAAATTGACATTGTTCCTCTTTCCATTGCTTATCCAGACTTTGGAGGTGAGTGCAGGCACTCTTTTGAATCCATACTGCTCTCATATCAATCAGGCATTGAACGGGTTAAATTAACCTGCAAGACAAAGATGATTTGTTTGTAACCTCTTGATCGATGGGTTCGTTACTTTTACGTATTACATTTAGTTTTAATAATATAGTACTGCCAAGGCAAAGTTATAGACAATGAGAAGACAGAAACATGAACTGCAGTTTGTGTCAAAAATCGATTAGTGTTTAGCGCTGAGTGTAGCCGGTAGTAGGGATATTTGTGGCTAACACCCAAATATAACACTCTAAATAGCCGTTTCAAGTAGATGTCACAGTATAAAATTTTATACTTCTTGACTTTCTCTATTTGTAGGCCCTCAAGGATACCAACCGGCTCTGAATTATATTCGAAAAAAGTTTCTGCGACTGAACAAGACTCCTGAAAAGAACATTTATGTCCACGTTACATGCGCAACAGACACTCAACAAGTGCAAGTTGTCCTTGACAGCACTTTCGACACGATTATCACCAGAAACATGCAAAGATCTGGGTTGATGTAACGACGGTTTAAGTGCTGCTATGTGCCAGGAAGCTGCGTCAGCGTTGAAACTGCGTGTCCTGGAACCAAGTATTATAAAATATTCGCCATGGGTTGAGGGCGCCGACGCCTTTCCCTTTCCATTTCAAAAGAGCGTCTACATAGACGATCGTGCCATTGTATACTGCATTCTGATGTGATAAGCAGGCAGGTCTTATTCCTGATCACTACAAGAGCGGTGGCGGTTTCTCTTTAAGCAAAACTATCATTGAATGATAGGCATTGCTTGTGCTTCATTGAATTGTAACTTTTAATTGCTTAATAGTTCTTCGCAGTTTTGTGTGGGCTGTGCAATTGCATTAGCCAGTATGCTGGGATGCGTGTACAAATATAAACATAACTTGACCGTTCCTGTATTAATTTTACTGTTGAATGCGCTTCAACACGTCATCAAAGTATTTTAGTACTTTTAATTGCAAAACAGCATAGTGCTATGTACACAATATTTACATATCTCTTGAACTCGGATGGAAACACAAGTTGGCCAAGAAATGTGCATCCAATGATAGTGAATCTGAATTTTGCTTTTGAACTAAAAGATTGTGTTGTCTTGATCGTTTTATGCACAGTATTCTAGGAAATATTATAGCGATGATAGAAAATCTGCGCATCCTAAGGTCTTTCCGTTAATTTAGTGCCTCTTTTGATAAAAATTACAAACGCAATATTCAGATTCAACATCATCGAATGCATGTATTTAGGCTAACTTGAAATTCGATCCGAGTTCCCAATTAACCACAAAGTATCACCCGCATCTATAACCTTTGTGTACAAGACAATGCGCAATATACAATTAGGAGCGCTTGGAACATTTAATTCGACTAACTTTAGAAAAAAAGGAAATAGCCTATATACACTAGTGACGCAATTAAACACGATGAGAATGGAATGGAACGGTCTTGTAGAGAGATGGCGCCATTTAGAGGGGCGCTGATCGGCGAAAGATTGTTCGAAGACCGCTGCCGCGCAGTGAGCAGAGGCAAGATGGAATTATCGGTGGGCGATCGCTTGCAGTTGAGTGCAACGTCGCAGATTCGCCTTCTTTCCGGGACTTCATTATGCATCACAACCTTAAAAAAGCACATTTGTACAGAGATTTGAAGTAGACAGAGGACAAATTCTGTTATTCAAATGTGGCGATCGGCCTTAGTCAAGGTTTCAACTCACTATAGTATCGCTTATAAGTACGGCAGAAAAGATAGAGCTCGATCTGTCCACTGCCGTCCGTGCATCCGCCGGGCCATATGCACATCTTTTTTGTTCGCAAACGACAACGGATAGTCCGCTCTGTCTTTCCCCTGTACATAGGGATAAATCTTTAACCGGTGACCCTTTTCAAGTCGCCCAAATTCAGTTCAAGCATCAGATAATGTTTTTTGTAACGCGCCATGTCTGAGTGAGTTTAAGATCACTCTTTTTTCTTCAGAATTTATGCACCCCCATTATGCTTAGAAATTTCCCACTAAGATCTTAACAGTTACAGTACCTTCCAGTTGCCCACGTTTGTGCCGCCTGAATAAGGAAAAGCCCATATCGCGCATTGATCGATCGGGTTGTCTTGCGGGTCGTCGGTGATCAGCGGACGAGAGAACAGCACTCGTAAAGTTCCATCCCTAAACAGGAAATTAAAGGGTGATATTGCTGTCTAATGAGAGATTGAAAGAAAATGTACCTAAGAGAGGTGTTATAGACGGTGACGTCTTGCTGTTCATCGAGAACGGAGCCGGCGTATGACACACTTTTTCGATCAAATACTCGTATCGTTCCGTTTTCCACTATCGCCATCAGTACGTCGAGACCGGCAATCTGAAAGCATCCAGATTTAGCACCGGACTGTTTTGGGATATCAATGGAAGAGAATGATTGATATCGTGGTTGCTTTTATCGTGAAAATCCTTTGATTGTGGACGGGTTTCTTAGATTGAGTGCTATGGAAGAGATTGCTTATTAATTGTGATGCTTCTTAGAAAGAGTGCATTTTCTTAAAAATATGATGCCACTCTTGCATATCATTTCGTCATCTCTGCATTCTATTGGAACGCTGCTATTATGATATAGAATGAAAGAGTGATGAATTGTGGTGATAGGGTAAAACTTACATGTCCGTTGCCGAAGCCAACAGCTGTCCACCAGTTTTGTGCATCTTTCGGCGCCTTAGTGCGGAGGTCGAAGACAACCTGACCGCCTTCTTCCCACCAGCGCAAATTGTAATCATTCTTTTGGAAACTGCATTGCTCTAATGTAGTTTGCACTTGCTGATTAGTGGAAATTATTTCCTTTTCATCTTCAATCTTCTGCAGTTCTTCGTCGCCAAGCGAAGCAGTTGGTGATGTTTCTCCGGGTGAAGCCAGACATCTTGTTGCGATGTTGCAAATGTGTCTGCGCTCCGGAACTTGGAAATGTTGAACAATCTGAAAATGGTTTAAAGCATAAAATGTAGCTTTTTGCAGTAAAAAGCTGGATCGAATAATGTCAATCATCATCCTAAGGCGTTTCAAATTCATAAAATCAATCATATTTTCCCATAGCGTGGAAACTAATTGGAAAATATTTTTAAACTGCTGTCTCATATCGCTTAGCGCGCCGGCAAGAGTCAGTGTCTATTAGTATCGTCGATTAAAGTTCAGCCCCAAGGTCTCTTTATAATAAAGCTGTTGAGAACTGAGGAGTGACATCACAAGTTATTACTTAACTATAATTATCGCCTTACTGCATAGGGAATAGAAGCTCATTTGATACAACAGGGAACTCTGATAATCCTATTTGTGGAAGATCTACTGTAAACGATTTTTTACTCATAGATTAAAAGTTGGCTGCAAATCATATCAATTTATATCGTAACTTTCTGCTGAATAGCCTCACTATAAGCAGCTAGCAACAATCTGAGATACTTTCTCCAGATGGCCAGAGTTCCTTAATTATTTAATTGTCTACACTGAGCAGTTTTATGGAACGGGCGCTGAGGTTGACGGAAGCGTTACACAATAACTCTTTTTCACGATCGGGTTAATTTGTGAATTTCAGAGCCTACCTTGCCATCGCCGAGAGTGACGCCACCTGAGAAGGGAAACGCCCAAGGCATGCAGTTACCCAGTGGATTGTCGTCCAATATATTGGTTACCAGTGCCCTATAGAAGCTGGCGTAAACGCGACCATTTCTGAAATTTTTCATACTTGATTTGTGCTCAGCAAGGTTAAATTCCTACTCTAGTCTTATAGATTCTTTCGTGGTGTGCTGCCATTGCGTGGGCACGGAGCCTCCATAGGACACGCTCTTCCTATCCATCAGCCTCGCCTGGTTGTTCTCCACGATCACCATGATAATATCCAGACCGGTGTTCTAGAATATTACACAATGTCTCTACATCATGCCATTTTTGAATTTCCCGCTTACATGTCCTTCGCCGAACGCGATCGCTGTCCACCAGTTTGACTGGTTCGCGGGTGCAGTGGCGTTCAGTTGGAAATGGACGCGCTGATCAGTGCCGACGGTCCACGAGACTTCGTAACCATCGCGTTGAAAGCTGCATGAAGCTTCGGAGGTGGTCGTCGAGGTGGCGATGACAACTAGGAGTGAGAGAACTGGAAGCATGGCAGAGGAGCGGCTGCCGGAGACTTAGTGCGAGCTAGGAGAGCGACTCGAATGGCGACTCGGTCTGCTGATGATTAGCATTTATAGGAGCGACAGTGACCAGATTTCCCTTCCTACCTTGGAATGACTGATCAATTGTCGCCGTGTGTGCAAGTCTCCGGTTGGTGACGCAAAATGTGGGCCGGATTTGCTTAAGTCACTATGTTAGTTTTCTTATTGACTTCCTACAGATCTGAGGTTATTTGTTCGCAACAGCCGACGTAAGCGACTCGTGGTTACGCTTCCGACGTCAGCATTCACTTGATGCAGGAGGGTGTTAAAGAGCTGGTTGGAATCGCATGTCTATTCAAATATCTGTCTGCATTCAAACAGGCTGACCGATATAAGCAAACACAGAGTTCATTTTGTTGCGTCACGCTCTTTCTTCACCGACGCGCACAATGAAGACGTAGTGTAATAGCGTATAGCTTTGGCGAAGGCATTGCCACTGAATGCTACGGAACTTGATGACGTAAAGCAGAATTGTCATACGGTCTCAGAGATCATAACATTGGGTAAATAACATACCTTGGCGATCTGCGAAAAGAGTTTTTGGTTGTAGATAAGAGCGAAATTGCGGCTCAGATTGAGATCCGCGTATCAACGATCGTAAATGAAGTTGGTAATTTACCATTATTCGCTGCCACTACAGAGAGCTCTAGTGGCGCAGAAGAGCTTACTCGCTCCTATATATTAAATTATTAAAAACTGGATGACACATAATAGTGTCACGAGCAAATCGGATTTCTCAATTCAATCAGGTTTGCACACGAATAATGCATATGTTATTTGCTTTTTTTCTGATAATAAATAATACTGTTGGTCGAAACCATCAATAAACTTTGTTTATAAAATAGTCATGTATTGTATATTTCATCTTCCGGCCATTTCTTCAATTTTGTGTAGAAATAGCCAAACGCTCTATTTAGTTTGTGAAGGTGAGTGCGCACTCCGGATTACAGAGTGTTACGGATTACAGAGAATCACAGAATGTTCCAAGAAATTTTTTCAAATACTATATGAGGCAACAATAGATCGCAATGATCAAATATCGTCAACGTCATCCTTTTGATGACAACGTGTGAGTTCATTTTTTGGCGTCAAATGATGCCAATTAATCCCACCATTACTCTGACTGGCAGCTTTGCGTGACAATCGAAGCGTACACAGACAATCTGCGGCATATTAGTTTTGTTTGGCGATTACGCCGTCTGCAGAATGTGACAAGACCTGTTTCACCCCAAAGATCTTTGCTCTCGGTTTGGCGGACAACTGCTGCGGGTTGCTGTAGACGTCATTAGGCAAACAATTTCTTGCATTGTGTTCGGAAGTGTTCGGTGCTAGGCTACTCGTTGAGTCAGAGAATCCTGTTGTAAAAGTAAACGTCTACTGTTGCAGGCGTACAGAAAAAATCGAGATGCGTCAGAGGCAGTCAAACTATTGGAAAAATCTGTAACTTGGGCCTTGTTCCATAGACTGCTGGTTATTGATAATAGAGAAAGTTAATTCACTATTCCATTTGGGTATCACTTTCGCAGCTGATATGAGAGCGACGACTACACAAAATCTGCACTCAATAGTTGTATGAAACAGGACTTTGGCAGTAGATCTTGGAGAAAACTTTCAAGCACCATTTTAATGCAAAAAATATTGATTAAATGAAACTCCCTAACATTACCGACCATAAGCCTCCCTTACGTGCACTGTTAGGCGCATCTGCAAAATACAAAGAACATTAAGGCAGTGGCAACTGGTCGAGATGTAGGCAAATGGTCCTTAGCGACATCAAGACCGAGTGGCTTTCAGTTGGCTCGTCGATAGCATTATCTGCGCTAAAATACAGAATGATTGAATGTTCCGCTGTTGTGATACTGAACCACAGAGACGCCATTGGGAAGCTTGGGTTCTTGCGGGGGGCGCTCAACATGAAAGTAGTCAGGGGCCAATTTCATCAAAGAAATGTGAACTGTATTTACATCAAAATGCATTTACATCAGAGCAGCGATTGGTCAGTTGCGCGAAGTGATCATTCAGCGCTCTGATGTAAATGCATTTTGATGTAAATACAGTTCACATTTCTTTGATGAAATTGGCCCCAGATATTTATTTCTCTGATGAAGAGAATGTTCTTCTGCATAGAGATTTTCGCCAACATAAATCAACGGGGAGACGCACACGACAGTCGAAGAATGTTGATGAATATTACTATTTACTCGTGCAGTATAATTGTGCTTCAGTATTGATTGCTGTTCAACGTGACTCGTTCAAATGAGCAACAACTCTTGAGAGAATCCTTTTATTTGCCAAGACTATGAAGCAATTTTTAAAGAATGTCGTTTTCATTACCAGCTACACTTGATTACATATCCTAATATGAGTGTTTAAAAAGGGGAAAACTGTGAAAGAGTATATGTTCGCCGGATCATCTACATTTCTAAGTACTAATAATTATTCCATTTTCTTATTACTTTTTGAACCACGGGAAGCCGCCAAGTCCGTGAACGATTCCGTTTCCGTAACCATAGCCATTATTGCCATAAGCATCGAAGGCGCTGCTTCCTCCATAATAGTTTTCGCCGTGCGCCGCGTAACCTCTGTTGCCGTATTCTCCATTGTAGCCATATCCAGTGCCATAGCCATATCGAAGTCCTGAAAATAAAGTGTTGCAAGAGAAGAATGCGTGTATGAAAATCGTACCTGATGGATAGCCGAAGAAGCCGCCGTAGCTGCTATAGGAGCCCAACGGGAGCACTGAAATGCAAATGGTTCAAGATTTATCTTAGTTAAGCTGAAAACGCTATTGCCGTAAGCAACGATAATATTAATTAATATTTTATCTCCATTCGGATAAAAAAATGCCTTATAATAATTATATTATATAACTCTGATATACTTGGCCTTTGATATTGGTTTTAAATACTGAAACTGAGAGGAAATGAATGCTGCGAAAGGTAAAATTAGAGTAAAGACTAAGGATGTAATGTTAGCTTTCTTTTGTAAACGAGAGAGAAAATATGCGAAATAAAATTACAAAAGAAGTTACAATAGCGGTTGTGGAACGACCTGCGCAATAGTACTTTCAATAAATTTACCTCCGGCGTTTGCAGACAACACGGCCAATGCGAGCAAAAGGACAAGGCTGAGGGCAGACATGGCTCGCGAGTGGAAGGTCGCGACTGCGGTAGAGCCGAGAAGCGAACGAGTGGATGAAGAATGACGCGAGAGAGAGCGACTTAAATCCGATCACATCTCGGTCAACGGCCCTTTCTTGCTTCTTCGCGCTGGTGATTACTGTTGAGCCGCAGGCAAATTTCAGCCTAGGATAATCTAAGAAATGTTCGGAATGTTCATCAACTATATGATGGAACGTAATCTAGGTTTCCTATTGATTTGTAGATGGATGACTCAGCGTGCTTTGTCATTGTTTTTTGATCTCAGAGAACGCTGGATTCAGAGTTGGGCTTATCGAATAAGTAAAAATAGAAAATAGAAAGGTATAAAATTACGTAAGTGAATCCAGCGTGTTAACGGCACATATTTATTCGCAGCTACTGCATGTTTCCATTTTGAAATAAAGTAATAAACAATCAAAATAGAAAACAAACATGAAAGCCTTAAAAATCTTTAAATCGATCCTTCCCCACTGAAGCCCTACTCTCACTTTTCTCTTATATTTGCAATGGAAAAGCATGCTCAGTGGTCCAACAAAAGAACGGGCTTCCTAGATTTCAACACGATAAACTGTCATTTATTAAGCATGTTGATCAGCCGCCGTCGTTGCAGAAGCGTAAATCTTCAAGTTTACATTGTAGCATTTTCGATATCGCTCCGCAGCGACATCAATGATGACTTGACTAGAACGAGCATGCTTTTGCCATGATGGCACGATTCATTGTTGCACAAATGAACGCAACTATGTAATATGAGCAGGGTCCAATGATAATTGGTATATTCTGTTAAAATCTGTCAGTTCAATGAACCATGTCCGGGCTGGTACTCGGCAACGCTTTCTACTTTGGGCATATGGCTTGATTGTTTGCCTACGTGGCCTGAGAGCGTGCTAGGAAACAGAATTGAGTTATTTAAGCATAGCAGTAATCGGCTTTTGCAAACGCGCTTAAAATCCATCCTATTTACTTGTGCAAAAGTAGGCCTCGCTAAAAGCTATAAGTCGCATCAGTGTGGAAGGTTCGAAATGAGGTAAATCCGGTTTATTAACTGCAGAAATATATTTGCAACTATTGCATGTTTGATTTGAAAATAAAGTTTTGCTGAATTTAACTTTCAAATAGTTTCGAGAATAAAGTATTTGAATAATATTTCCTCAAAATGTGATTTTAGATACCGAATAAGAAGTCGTGTAGGTATTATGATTGTTTTCTTTGTTTTCTATTTTCTTTTTACGCATCTCTTTCTCCTCATAATTGCAGTATATGAAAATGCCGTATCTTAAAATTTGGTAAATGCCGCGACGGCTCCCACATTTTAAACACTAGGATACAGCATGACTCGTGACGTTGCACGATTCGAATGATTCTTTCAGTAAATGAGCATGTCAAAATCATTAAACTATATTGAGAGAGCAGTGCTCGTGGGGTTGAAGTTGTTTCTGTTCATATAGACACATCGAGCTAATAACTTCAACGATGCCGAGTTTCCTTGTACTTTTCGATTTAAACGCACCTTCTTTGAAGGCAACGTCATCCGAATGTTATCTTGAGTTCATATATCGCGCGAGCCATTTCAGTGTCCCTGAATGAAAGGTCAAATGTTGTCTTTCAACGAGGACACTGCGAAAATCTTTCGACAAATTCGTTACGACTGAATTTACATTCAGAGATTGATTTTGAATTTGATTTTAATTGATACGTTTTTAGGTTTAGGACTAGGCTTAGGAATGGAGATAGGAAGCATCGTGAAGCGAAGGAGGTGACCTCTCTTCCCATTCCATGCTTGCAGTCGTGTTTGAATATTCTTGTTACAGCTACAGCGATCAGACTTGAAAGTTAGCCAAACAATGAACCTAGTCAGCGAATATAGCGGCAACACTTGATAATTCTTACTTTTGAGTGTCATTTTCGAAAAAATATGAGGAAAAGAGAGAGAGAAAGAAAGTAAAACCGAACACGGTTGATGCTAAATATCACCGCTTTTCGCGTGTATCAGGGTGGTATAAGCAAGTTTCGCGAGAAACCAACTCTGCAACATAATGTGAATAAGTTTATAGTTTAGCTTTTACATTTAGTTAATGTAGGAAGAGTAGGAACACAGGCGCTAACCGCGATCGAATTTCCCGTGTTACATATCCCACTCGAAAGACCAATGAAGAAAGATTAATATTTTCAGTTCATATTTTTTCCTTCATCATTGCTCCACCGAACCACTTGCGTGAGAGCGTCACAACGATGACCACTGAAACAGAAGTCGATGAGGGTGTAGGGTCTGGGGACGAAGGAAACTACGAGAACGTCTCAAAGAAAGGTTTGTTTGTTGAAATTTCAATAAAACATACAGTGTCCTTCTTGAAAGTAATATTACTCGCTCATCTGTGTATTGAAAGATATACTGAAAGCTCTAATTCGAGAAGAGTGTCGGCTTGAGCCACCTCAATTCCACTTTGGTACCATTCATAAAAAAACGTGTTGAAATCTTATTAGTTTATCCGAAAAGACTCCAAAAACTTCCTCTCATTTTCAAACAAAGATGGGTAAGTTCTTGAAAACACTTCGAACAGCCAAACATGTCGCATCTGTTACAAAAATCTCTCTTCACCTCAGAATTACAAGAGATTGAACGAAAGCGCCAAAAGAATAAGAAGCGAAAGGAGCAGAAAAAGCGTCGAGCAAAAGAGAAGCATACAAGCGATGTGGGCAACAGCAAAGAGGGGGACGAAGCGCAGGTGAATGGGACGAGTTCTCATGCCGCCGAAGAGTCGGCTGCCGATTCTGGCACCGGCGATACTCCCGCCGCCACCGACGACGAGGATGTCGAGGTTGAATTCATTGGACAAATGCCAAAGATCGAACTGCAAGACCCTAACTATCACTACTTCACAAAGATTTTTCAAACGTTCAAGGTATGCTGGATTATGAGTTTGTGAAGTGAGGATGCGTGGTGGTAGAGGGATGAATTGGTTAGGGGAATTATGAAAAAACGATTGTTGTCTATATGCGAGAATGGTTGGTGTGTTTTTACATTTTCTGATTCTATTTTATGGTATATTTCCTCGCAGTTTCACCTTTGTTAGTCATTACGCTTGAAACGGTTTTGGATCAATCGCCGGCCTTTGAATATGGTAGTTCGTTTTTCGAACATGCTAAAAAGCTTTCATTCAAATCTTGAAAGTTACCATGTGTGTTGCCCTAAGAGAGCCACTACTTCTGCGTTTTTCGAATGACATATTCGCTTCATTCGGTTGCATCGATAACATTAGCATCATTGCTGTCTTTACTGATATTTTATCAGTAGTAAAACGTTTTATTGAGTGATGCGAACTTATCTTTCAAATAAGAATCGCCTTCACAGTTATTTGCGGAACGAATTAATAATTGTTGTTCATTTCCAGATCGGTGGGGGCGAAGACGACACATTAAAAGTGCTCGGGCTGCCGCAGGTCAAGAAGGAGGAAGCGCCGACGAAAGCGGCGATTGTAGAACGTATTCTCCAGGAGGAAATGGAGGAGAAAAGGGTACGTTCTTGTTCGCTTATTTTCTCAACTACTTGGTTTTCATGGTTTCTGATTTGACAATCAAATTTGTCCTGTCTGCATATAATATCGTCAATCTTTCATATAAATATACCATGTCTGTTTTTAGCTTCGCCATTCTTGCGTTTGAGTTCAGCATCTCTGGAATCTAATTCATCAATTTTGTATTCAATTTCTTCTCTCTGTAGTCAGTTTCGTCACTCTTGCAGTCAATTGGAATGCTAGTTTGATGAAACTGAATGCAAAAGTGAAGAACTATGCTGAGAGACCCTGGGCCGGTTTCATATCGCGTACTTTAGCTAAAGTCGTACTTAAGGCCTATCCTTAATCCTTGCGTAAAGTCCGACTTTAGTTAAAGTGCGCTATGTGAAACCGGCCCCCTTTATCTTTATCGAACATTATTGCTTCAGGAGCGCGAACGTGAAGAAGGTGGGGATATTAAGAAGCTGAGTAAGAAGAAGCTACGTCTTCAGATGCGACCCAGTATTGCCATTTTGAAAGCGGTGAGTGGCGGTGTTTCCTTGTTTGATGTTTTGGTAAATGATTGGTGTTTGGACAGTTCTGTATGTACGGGCGTATTATTTAAATGCTCATATCAAATGACGCAAAAAATCCCGCTCATTTATTTAGTGAGGTAGTTTTGTCGATTTTATTCATTGTCACTTGAGAGTCCACAAAATGGTTGAAAGTTCAGTTAGAATGAATATTTTATTCTTCATCATTTGTAACTTAGAAATTTGCATAAATGATATACTACAGCGCAAGAGTGGACGTATCTACAACAAAACTGAAACATTTCTCTAAGATCGGGTCTTTCTTGGCTGATACAGTGGAATTCGTTTGTACCGGTCACCGAGGGACCGGCAAGTTTTGACCGGTATAAACGAAATATCATTCTAACCGAAACCGTTATAAACAATTTCCATTGTAGTAAAGGGCAATATTAAACTAATATTTTACATTTCAGAGTACACTACGCCCGGACGTAGTCGAATGGCATGACGTAACATCGAAAGATCCCCATCTTCTTGTGCAGCTGAAGGCTTACCGTAACTCGGTGCCCGTGCCCAGACATTGGTGCGCCAAGCGCAAGTACCTCGCCGGCAAGCGCGGCTTCGAACGCGCTCCCTTTGAGCTGCCCGAAAACATCAAGCGTACCGGAATCATGGAAATGCGCGAAGCGCTCGCTGAAAAGGTCGGCCGGATAAAGAATTATCATTAACATTCATTGTAATTCGCCACTCTTGTAATATATTTTGTTACCATTGCATTGCATTTCTTTAAATTAGTGTTATGATTGAGTGCGAAAGTTACGGATTACGATACAAAATAGTGTCATATCTCGTGTTTATTTCAAAACCGACTTCGGTTAGCTGATCAAGAAGGTTGACCATTTTTTGATTAGTCTGGACAGGACTTGTCGCACGATTATCAAGAATATATAATGAAATCTTTCGAATTACAAAATTGACATGTTTTTAAAGTTTGTTCGGTCCTTAAATATATGTTGAAAGTGAGACAATTGCAGGAAGACAGCCAGTCGCTGAAGTCGAAAATGCGCGAGCGAATGCGTCCAAAGTTGGGTCGAATCGACATCGATTATCAGAAGCTCCACGACGCCTTCTTCAAGTGGCAGACGAAGCCGCCGCTGACTAAAATAGGCGATCTTTACTTTGAGGTGAGGGAAAGTTTAGTTCATCAACGCGTAGGGTTTTTGTAAGATAATAAGCGGCGCTGGGTTTTGAGCTGTAGCTCACGTCGCCACCTACTTTTAGTCATTTCTATCCACCTGAAATCACTTGCGGCCATCTGAAATTATTGGAAGTCACCTGTCGATATAGCTTACCTCGCAAACATTAACCGACTTTCCCGCGCGGTGCTATTTATTTATCACTGCAATGATTTTTACTCGTAACTTCGGAATAATTTCGATGTACAGGGTGGATCAAAAAAAAGTATCACACTAAAATTTTTGCAATAACTCGCGAAAGGCTGATCCGATTCTTACCATTTTTTAACCATAGACACCCTGGATGTAATCTAACATTCTGTTAAAAAATCAGGAAAATCCATTTCAAATGAAGCGTGCTGTAAGCGATGAAATGTAAAAACCCCAAAAACGAGTTTTTACTATGGAAGCATGCGCGTATCCCAAAGGAACTTCAGTTAAAAAGTCCGCAATTTTAAAACGGCAGGTACGGTAAGCAATTTTCATTCAAACTCAAGAATTTTAATAAACTGAATTAATAAATTACTCGTTTGAGTGTTTAGATAACATTTTGGCGATATACCCGACCTCCTAATTGAAGTTCCCTTGAGTTAGGGGCATGCTTCCATAGTAAAAACTCGTTTTTGGGGTTGTCACATTTCATCGCTTACAGCGCGCTTAATTTGAAATGGATTTTCCTGATTTTTTAACAGAATGTTAGATTATATCCAGGGTGTCTATGGTTAAAACATTATGAGAATCGGATCAGTCATTCGCGAGTTATTGCAAAAATTTTAGTGTGATACTTTTTTTTGATCCACCCTGTATTAAATGATTTGAATTTGTTTCGTATTGTAATAGAGTGGGGCTGTAAGCTGTGTTCTAGCCGTGAGACGGGTAAACTGCCCTTATTGATAGCTCACCACATCTTATATAATATAAGCGAGCACAGGAAAGGTGAGAAAAGGAATGACTAATGCGTAGGAGAAAATACCAAGTGATTAACAAATGACATAACCAATGTGGCATTTAGGGCATGTTCTTTATTAACCCGCCACAGTATTATCGAGTTCATTAGCTATGCCGTGCTTTCAATGCCATACATATCGCGGCCGTAGTTTCAATAATGCTCGTGCTGAGCAAAAGTATAAATATAAGTTATTTTAGGGCAAGGAATTGGAGACGCAGATGCGAGAGAAGAAACCCGGCGAATTGTCGGACGATCTCCGAATCGCGCTTGGAATGCCCGTCGGACCGGTATGGATAGTTTTGTTTCATTGCGCAACATGACTGACGGCTTCTTAACATAGTGAAATTCGTTTACGCCGGTACTTAGGGGACCGGCCGAAATTAATGGTATGAACTAACTTTAGTTTACGGGAAGATACGCTCTGAGACTGGCTATAGTTATTTGATACAGTGAAACCCACATCATTGCGGCTTTTTGCTGGTTACCGTAAAGTTGCAATGATGCTGGTTTTACTGTATGAGTGAAGTAGGTATAAACGAATTCTGCTGTAAATAGAACGACGAACGAATAAAAATAATATGAATGAATTTCAGAACGCTCACAAGTTCCCTCCTCCATGGCTGATCGCCATGCAGCGCTACGGACCGCCGCCGAGTTATCCTAATTTGAAAATAGCTGGTCTCAACGCTCCGATCCCTGAAAGCTGCGCGTTCGGCTATCACGCCGGCGGCTGGGGCAAACCCCCAGTCGACGAATACGGCAAACCGCTCTACGGTGATGTGTTCGGACTTGACGTGAGTTTGGTTTCACTCTTTCTTTTTTATGGTATTCATGAGATTATTATGGAAAAATAGGATCTATTGTTTCCGATTTTTCACAAGCGAGTTAGTAGACGAAACTAAGCTTTTGTTGTGTTTGTTATTTAGAATTTTCGTCGTTTAAACTAGAATTCTTGCCACATTAATATTTTATTGATGTTTGCGTTCAATAATTGAGCGCAATATCTGAGGCCCATACCTATCTCTTGCATGCGCTAAGAAAGGATCTGGCGACTAATTATTTCTGGGACATCCCTATTTAGAGCATGCAGCTGAAAGATAATTGCGCACACTAGAGCAATGCATCGCTATAATACAGTCGTAATACAATTTTAGTTCTTGGAGCGATAAATTGACGCATCTTGTTTAGGTCCCGACGCAACCGCAGCTCGATGATGAGGCGGCGATCGAGCGGCGCCACTGGGGCGAGATGGACAGTGACGAGGAGGTTGAGGAGAGCAGCGACGAGGAAGAAGAAGACGATCAAGCTAACGATCAAGCCGTCGACGCTTCCGGAATGGCTACCCCCATGCAAGAAGGGTAAGTTGTTGTCTGAGAACTATTGGGAAATGTACCACCTCCATTCATAAGACAGTTTTCAAACCAATTAGAACATTTTGTAATAGAATGAGGACGTTTAGAAGGGCGAATTTCTTAAACAGTTCTTCGTTAGAGAAATTCTTATTAAAGTGTAAATGACAGAAATTGACAGAAATCGGTCAACAATTTGAGTGCAGTTATTCAGCGATTTTGCTTTTTACCCTCACTTTTCGTAAGGTGAGGAGATCAAAATTGGGTACGGAACATGTCTTCGAAAGGTAACTTTCGTAGAGTTTATATAGAGGCAGTCGGTATACCAATGCTGTTTAATTTTGCTCTGTTAGTTAATGATTTGTCTTATTCAATCGAAGATTTCTTGTTGCTGATAGGAAAATGTTGACTGTACAATACTCTCGCTTTACACGCTTCTTTTGCAGAATGATCACACCGAGTGGTATCTCATCAGGCATCCCAACGGGCGTCGAGACGCCCGACACGATCGAATTGCGCAAACGCAAGCAAGTTGAAGAAGGGTAAGCGGTGTCTCGACGCGATTACTGTAATGACCAGCATGATCATCTTTTCAGAAGCGAAGCGCCCGGCCCGCTGTATACTATACTCCCTGAGAAGAAGATCGATCGCGTCGGCGGCCAGATGATGGCCTCCACTCATGTTTATGAAATGGCGGTAAGTAATCATTAATTGTTAACCTATTTGTGCGCTGATTTGTTCATACATCGTTATGCATCACAATTCGTCACTTCTACATTCAAATTTGCTGTCTCTGCATTCTATTTTTTCAAATTAGCATTCTAATTCTATATGGAGATAACGAATTTGAATGCAACTTTGACAAATTACAAAATTTGCATATTTACAGAAGAAAGATCGAAATGTGACTGAAGGCGGCGTTGAAGTGTCCCTGAACCCTGAGGAACTCGACATGCAAGATCAGAAAGGTCTCGAACGGAAATACGAGGAACAGCTGAGAAAGCAGGCCAAGGGCAAGGAGGAAGACTTTTCCGACATGGTCGCCGAGCACTCTGCCAAACAGAACGTATGTCTTTTTTAGTTACAGTTGAAACTGTTCATAGCCATATCGCTTATTGCCGTAATATGCGGATACCGGTCGAATTTCGCTGGTCTTTCCATATATCTCCAATATAAACAATTTACGTTGTATAATTAGTGCCAATGATCGTGGCTTTAAAATCTATTCATAATAATTGCGCATCTTACATATTTTATATTTTATTTCGTTGCCTCTTCATTCAGTTCAAACACACGTTTGACGAAACTGCATGCATGGTTTGCGAAATCAAATGCAAAATTACGATACAAAACGGTATAAAGACGACTGGTCGAAATATTGAAACTGGCGTTAAATTATTTCTTACACTGCACCATCCTTTTATATTTTTGTATAAAAGTGTTCAATTGCAGCGAAAGCGGAAAGCGCAGGACCAGAAGAAAGCGCCGACGACGAAGAAAAACTACAAAGACTTCAAGTTCTGATTTATGTGTCTCATTCCGTGTTGTTTGTTTGTGTGTGTGTGACGTTGTTGAACTTTTATCATCGGCGATTGCAAATGGCTACTTTTGTTGTCATTCGCTCGTTTCGTGTCATCGATCGATCGAACTTTTTCACGCGGTCTGTGCTCTACGGTCGTAAAGTGTAATTGTCAATACGCGCGTGATTGCAAGGCTGCGAGACTGAACAAGTTTTCTGGCGTTTAGACCGCACCTCGCTCATACTGAAGCGGCGGATATTTTACAAGCGCGGGTGGTTGATCGGCGGTCACATGACTGCTGCTGTGGTTTATGACAAGCGCGCGTCTGGGCTTTTGTTGCTCAGTATTAGAATATTAGGCATGGTTGGCTCCTTTTTCGATCAGGCGGTGTTGTTGGATTCGCTTAAATTGACAGGCTTGTTCTGGAGTCTGTTGGAAAACTGTAGAATGGAGGAATTTGGTCAAATTAAGCGTCTCATCACCGTTTTACATTACGCGTAGTAGAAAATTAGCCTTTAATTCTCGACATTCTTCAGCCAATGGAATAGGTCCTGGTTTTCACTCACCGCGATTAAACTCATGGTTCCCATATGCCCGGCCTTTTCATAGCAACGCTTTTTAAGCTTCGTCGGTCTGGCTTTCAGCGTGATTGCTGTATAACCTACCATCTCACTTGAAGTTCAGAGTAATCAGCACGAGATATGGCGGGTCGTTCGTGTTTGATGCGGCTGCGTCGATTTCAATCGAATATCGCATCTACGGCTTCAACAGTACAGCAGCTGGCTTCTGTGCAGACGACATCGCAAGAGCGCAAAGGCGACGTTCTCACGGATACGTTTGGCCGACAACACACCTATTTGAGAATATCACTCACCGAACGATGCAATTTGAGATGTGAGTGGATGATTTTGAATTTAATTTCTGCAGTATTCTGAAAGTTCATGAATATTCGAATGGTTTCTTAAAGATACATTAGGCTAAATTATAGATTAATCGTTAAAGATACCGAGAAATCGATAATTGTATGCGAAGTTTTTCCTACAGAGATCAATAATGAATTATAAAGGCTTACTTTTGTGTTATAAATTAAAAATTCTTTAAGTACGTCCGACTTCTCACTCTCAAATAAAATAGATTCAGTTTGTACAATTATTATTTTTGGTTTAACGCTGCAGTTTAGGCACATATTGCATGCCAGCGGAAGGCGTCCCCTTGACGCCAAATGAGAAGATATTGTCGAGCGAAGAAATCGTTCGTCTCGCTGGTTTATTCGTTCGTCATGGGGTTGACAAAATTCGACTGACTGGTGGAGAGCCTACTGTTCGCAAGGATCTCGTTGACATCGTCGGTACGTTTCATTCACATCGATGTTTCTTTTAGTTGTTTAACAAAGCGATGAATTGTTCGAGTAACACGTTTAGCATCTGAGACAGTAGCTAACGCACCATATCGCTTGAATATATTCACTTAGCTTTGCTGTTTTGTAATAGTTAGTGACGCATGCCCATTCAAGTTTATAACCTGAAAATGACGATATTAGTGAAAATTTAGTATTTAATGAAATAATAGTAAAAAATGTTTGATTTTTCAGCGTTAATGATGAATTATTCACTTCCATTATGACCTCGCCTTCGGTACTTGATTAGGAAACCTGCCAAAATTTCAGCGGCGATTATACTTCTTATGACATTAAAGATTAAAAATAAACCGCCATCATATCCATTGCGCATTTCAATCAAACATTTTAGGCGCACTCGCTCGCCTGCCAGGAGTAACAGACGTGGGGATGACATCAAACGGCGTGGCACTTTCGAGAAAACTCGACAGTTTAGTGGCGGCTGGGTTGAATCGACTGAATATCAGCCTGGACACGGTGCACGCGCACAAGTACGAGCTCGTCTCCAGGCGCAACGGCTTCAGCAAAGTCTGGCAGTGCATCGAGAAGGCAGAGCACCTCTTCAATCCTCTCAAGGTTTGTCTTATTCTAGTATATTGGTTTATTTATAATTGATAGTAAACTTCAGCTCAATTGCGTGGTGATGCGTGGAGTGAATGACGATGAAGTTGCTGATTTCGTCGCTTTGACCGAACATCGGGTAAGGTCGAATTCTGTTCATAATTGCGCTATACTATTAGCTGAAAAATTGATCTTACGAGTACAATTGTAGTATACTCTTGGTTTACTGATAAAATATTACTTACTTTTTGCTGATGGGCGCCCAGTCATTTATGGTCAGATAAGCTTATCTGGGGATAGGAATTATAGTAAGGGTGCACTATAACCATCGATTAAACGGGAACTGTATTGTCTTCAATAATTGCTGCAGAAGTCCTATTTTAATGAGTCCGATTTTAATTACACGGGCGACGCGCGCTGAAACTACGGCCTCACGCCGTCACTCATTCAGTTGCAAGCTTGTAATTAGTAAAATTAATGTTTCTCTACTTAATAGACGTTGTACTGTTAGTGTGCACCAACAAACGAACCTTGGGTAGACTTCAAAAGACTGGTTGATCTTAATTTAATTTACTAGCCATTTAGGGAACATTTCGAAGTTTTGTGAAGAAGATGGATATACGTTATCAGTAGTGATTGATGATTTTGCAGAATCTCGATGTACGCTTCATTGAATACATGCCTTTTGGCGGGAACAAATGGCAGACAAAGAGGATGGTGGCGTACAAGGAGATGTTGGATATGATCGGACAGAGATGGCCCAACATTGATCGGCTGCAAGACAAGCCTAATGATACCAGCAAGGTGCAATAACTTTTCACTTTTACTTCGCTTCCTGGTCAGATTCTTACACGACCTGTTATCGTAATTTGCCAACCTTGCATTCAATTTCGTCAAACAAACGTTCTAATTTTTATGAAAGATTGACTGAATTGACCACAAAGAGTGACGAATTATGATGAAACAAAACCCAGAAATCGATTGATTTGATTGCAATATCGTGCTGCTATTATGAGGAAGTGCAACAAACCTATTGATTCTTGTGTAACTCTGTTTAATTATTGTTGTTTAGGCATACAGAGTTCATGGCTGGAAGGGACAATTCGGTTTCATTACGTCAATGTCGGAGCACTTTTGCGGCACTTGCAATCGACTTCGAATCACTGCCGACGGCAATCTGAAGGTATTTCGTGCATTTTTTCTTCTAATAAGTGTATGTCGCTCTTGTTTATCTGGTCGTACGCAAATCATAGCGAATGAATATCTCATAAATAATAGTGCGCCTATGGAATAACATCATGCAACTCAAATACTCTTTCATTTACAACAAAAATGATATCTGACCATAACTACTAGGATTAATTGTAGTTTAATTCACTTTGATTTGTACTTAACAACACAACCGTATTCCCATAATTACAACGCTGCACAAAGTCGCAATTTAATTGAAGAAAACGGAAGATACATACAGTTATTATCAAATTACAGGTGTGTCTTTTTGGCAATGCAGAAGTATCGCTGCGGGACCAAATGCGTGCAGGGGCGACGGATGAAGAACTAAGCGAGGTGATTGGACAAGCTGTTCTTCGCAAAAAGAAACAGCACGCCGGTATGCTTTGTACATTGTTGTATTCGTTCATAATGGCATACTTTTGCTCTTCGATAGTATTCATTCATATCTATTTCTCTGAATGAAATGCCAGTTAGATCATTTACGATCACAATAGTGGTAAGCGCGCAGAAGTTAATCAATTGCCGTGTGCGATAAAATTGATTAACTACCTAATGAATATTAAATGTATTAAAAATTTTAGTAGTCGCAAAACTTTTATGAATTGGATCTGAGCAATTGATCTTTTAAAAGTACAATTATTATAGGAATGGAGAACTTGGCGAAGATGCCCAATCGACCTATGATACTAATTGGTGGGTGACTACGTATTTGCGGTAAGATGTTCGTTCTCGGTTGCTTTCTCCTGTTTTAAGTTGACATTGTCATCAGGGGCCGTATTCAGTTACGCGCCGGCGTGCTCGCGACGTGCGCTCCTGCCTATCTCTGAACACAGTGGGAGTGCACGCCGCGAGCACTCCGGCGCGTTAATGAATACGGCCCCAGGCCAGAGTGATGAGTCTTATTATGCAATTTTATTCAGTTACTGAAATAGCATTGCATCGGTTAAGCTCAGTTGTGCAACTTTTTTCATTGTATTAATCGTTATCATTTATACGAAAATATATCGTAGCGACTTCTTTCAATCTCTGCATAAAAAAGCTACGTAATTTCGTTGTATGTTAAAGGTGTTCTGAGTGAATAAATGTCCGTAGTAGTTTATTCTTTATTTTTCAAGTTTGCTCTTTCTTTGAAGTATAGCTGTGACAATTTCAACCAGAGTCATACGTATAATGTTTTTAGGAGATTCGACTGCTTCATATTTGCATTTATTTTCTTCTCATTCCAAGTATTCCGCCGCCTTCCTTCAAGCGCGTGCCTTCAGCACGCGATCGCCTCGCAATGGTGATGATGAAAGTCGCTACGCTAGTCGCCATTCTTCGTCGAATACTTCCAAACCTCGTGACAGTTTTACTCCGACGTTATTGACGGAGGAGCCAGAAGAATCCGCTGTGTCAATCGCTGAGAGATCATCTCTGGCAGGCGAAACGCTGCCCGGCTTTCTTGAAGATTATCAAAAGCGTGCCTTTATGGCCGCAGAACCGCGCGAGAATGGACGTCAGAGTATTGACGCGTCTGTGAACTCTTTTAACCAAGACGGAGCAGACTTGCTCGAAGATTGGTCAGATGATGAGAAAAGTGCGCCAACAACAAGGAAAGATATGGAGAAGTCAAAGCAGACGGAGACATTGGTGAAGGTGAAGGCCGGCGAGTTGGAGACGAAAAAGCTGACGCATGTGGACGCGGAAGGCAAGGCGAGCATGGTGGACGTGTCCGGCAAGGGGATCACCGTCCGCACCGCCTCCGCCCGCTGCTTCGTCCTCATCCCCTCCATCGTGCGCGACTTGCTGAAGGAGAACAAGTTGAAGAAGGGCGACGCTTTGGCAGTCGCCCAACTGGCTGGCGTCATGGGCGCCAAACGCACCGCCTCTCTCATCCCTCTCTGTCACAACATCGCGCTCAGTGATGTGCAGGTGGCCCTGCGCTTGAATGAGCAGGAAAGTCGTGTCGAGATCGAGTCAACCGTCAGAAGTGTCGGCAGGACGGGCGTGGAGATGGAGGCGCTCGTCGCTTGCTCGGTTGCCGCGTTGACTGTCTATGACATGTGTAAAGCTGCTTCTACTGACATGAAAATTACTGAGCTCAGAGTGATCAAGAAGACGGGCGGCAAACGCGATTTCGTGTCGGCTTGAATGTGATGATTATGCAGTGGGCTGTTCCATTCTTTGTATCTTTTCAACTTTAATGAAAAAGACTTCCCAAATCAAACAGGCCATTTTCATGGTGACTTGAATTGGAGAATGTTCTTGTTAAAGTGGACATGGGATATACCGTCATTATTGCGTGCCTTTTGTTTTCTGTAAAGAAATTTGTTACTTAAAATCTCTCCCTCAGAGGCAAGTTTTTTATGAGAAATTCATGGCAATGAGTTAGATTGCGCACATTATTTTGTGGGACAGTGTTTTGTGTAGAATCGAATCGAGAAGAGTGAGCTAGTGCTGAACCTTATTGAGTTATCAATTTGAACATTTCATGGCTAGATTAAAACATTGGTCTCTTGTTTATGACAAAGAAATAAAAAAAGTGCATTAATTGACGCGTCTAC
This sequence comes from Plectus sambesii, assembly GCA_002796945.1. Classification (NCBI taxonomy): domain Eukaryota; kingdom Metazoa; phylum Nematoda; class Chromadorea; order Plectida; family Plectidae; genus Plectus; species Plectus sambesii. Next base: position 22,336 of record NIUQ01000349.1, read on the forward strand.
ATTGTCTTTAGAGCGCCTTACTTGGTCTGCATATTTCACAAAAGCACATCACAGAGACGTCTTTTGACACCGCCTTATGTTATTTGTTAATACCTACTTCACCACGGCTCGTTGTTCTCACTTGAAATTTTATGTTGCACTATTTACATACAGTATAAACAAATACTGAAATATTGAAGCACTATCTTTATTGTAATTGTATTGCTTGCAATCATACGTTGCGACTTGGTGAATAACTGTTTGTGATGTCACAATTGTAATTGAATACTGTTTATGTACCACCGTTTACTGTTGAAGAAGCTATGCATGTCATTTTCAGATTTTTATTGCATTTGAAATTTCAAAAGTCTTTTTGTTCTGTTGTAGCAGCACTAAATAAAAAGTTAAAATTATTCTTCTTGCCGCACAGCAGCAATTTGCGCAACTCTTCTCTAAAAATTAGAGATAAAAGAGAAAATGATCATTCTAGCTCTCATACAGTTGCCGCCAACTAGATGAATTAGAAGAAAATACAACGGTACCTCAGAAATGAATAAGATTTGTCAATTGCTTCAGTTTTCCGCCCAGGCCTCTAGCAACGAAACAGCAAAAATGGTATCGTTGTTATATATATTTTTAGCTTATTGTATCATTCAGGTTATGTTTATTAATCATGGAAATTTGAGACGAATGTTTCCAGGTCCAGGCCCATGCCATAATCGTTGGCACCAGCTACTCGATCAATTATCTTGGATTGTTCATTCCAGCGAATTCGTTATGTCTTACCGATTTATCGCTAAATGGACTAAGTGCAAAAATTTGGATTAGTGATTCAAGAGTAACTATGTTGGCTATTTTAAGTATTGCGCAATGAATGACAAAATAAAATATATAAAGCCGTCAGTCTTTTCGTGAGATCGAGGCACACCTAGCCTCTTTTCGTACATGAATCCAAGATTCCTTTGCCCCCTAGCATCACCTTGTTCTGCTGCTTTTCTGTACCACTTTGCAGCCGCTTCATCAGACTGAAATACACCTCGCCCAGTTCGATACATGAACCCTAAATTACATTGTCCTCCTGCATGACCTTGTGCTGCTGCTCTTCTGTTCCATTTCACAGCTTCTTCGTCAGACTGAGGCACACCTCGCCCATAAATATACATAAATCCCAAATTGCTTTGTCCTTCTGCATATCCTTGTTCTGCTGCTTTTCTGTACCACTTTACAGCTTCTTCATTAGCCTGAGGCACACCTCGTCCATAAAAATACATAAATCCCAAATTGCTTTGTCCTTCTGCATCACCTTGTTCTGCTGCTTTTCTGTACCACTTTACAGCTTCTTCGTGAGATTGAGGTATACCTTGCCCCTTTTCACACATGAATCCAAGATTTCTTTGTCCTCCAGCATCACCTTGTTCTGCTGCTTTTCTATACCATTTCTCTGCTTCTTTATCAGACTGAGGCACACCTCGTCCATATTCATACATGATTCCAAGATTATACTGCGCTCTTGCGTATCCCTGATCTACTGCTGTTTTGAGCCATTTTACAGCCTCTTCATCAGATTGACGTACGCCTCGTCCATTTCGATACATGAATCCAAGATTCGTTTGGCCTTCTGCATCCCCTTGTTCTGCTGCTTTTCTGTACCACTTTACAGCTTCTCTGTCAGATTGAGGCACACCTCGCCCATATTCATACATGAATCCAAGATTCCTTTGTCCTCCTGCATCACCTTGTTCTACTGCTTTTCCGTACCATTTCACAGCTTCTCTATCAGATTGAGACACACCTTGTCCGTTCTGATACATAAATCCAAGATTGCTTTGTCCTTTAGCATCACCTTGTTGTACTGCTTTTTTGTACCACTTTACAGCCTCTTCATCCGATTGGGGCACACCTCGCCCCTTTTCATACATGAATCCAAGGTTCCTTTGTCCCACTGCATCCCCTTGTTGTGCAGCATTTATGTACCACTTTACAGCTTCTTCATCAGATTGAGACACACATAATCCCTTTTCATACATGAACCCAAGGTTGCTTTGTCCTCTTGCATCACCTTGATCTGCTGCTTTTCTGTACCATTTTAGAGCTTCTTCATCAGACTGAGGCACACCTAGTCCCTTTTCATACATGAATCCAAGATTCCTTTGTCCTCTTGCATCACCTTGTTCTGCTGCCTTTGCGTACCATTCTAAAGCATCTTTAAGAGATTTTGATATACCTTGCCCATATTCACACATGACTCCTAGGTTATACTGCGCTCTTGCATATCCTTGATCTCCTGCTTTTCTGTACCATTTTACAGCCTCGTGATCAAACCGAGGCACGCCTTGTCCATACTGATACATCAAACCTAGATTAAATTGTACACTTGCATAGTCTTGTTCTGCGAGTTTTTTGTACCATTTCCAAGCTTCTTCGTTAGATTGAGACGTACTTTCCCCGCTATCAGGTTTATCAATATTCAGTTTACCACTTTTGTTTGTAATTGAATTCATAATTGTATTAGCGGAGTCAAGCGCAAGATTAAGCGCCTCTTTAGCAGTTGGACGGCGTGTGGAATCAGTAATAAACAAAGAGTTTAGCAACGCTTTGATTGCATTGCTTGCTGAAGGTAAAAGATCACCAGAATAAAGTAATGAATTTGTTGAAGTAGGTGAAGATCGTTGAACAAGCTGATAAAAACTGAGTTTCTTGTAAGGAGGCTCACCGCTGATCATTTGCACCAGCGTACAAGCAAGGGACCTGCAAATTTTCTTTTTTGTGTGAATTATGTAAAAACTGAAACTTTAAGGAAAACAGACCAAATATCTGATTTTCTGCCATATGCTTCCGGTTGATTCATGTTTTGTATAATTTCTGGTGCATGAAAGAGGTACGTTCCAGCAAATGATGTTGGAGCAGTTGATGGATTTGAAACTGAACAACTGTTTACGGTTAAATCCATGGCTAATCCAAAGTCACCTAACTTTATGTTGTATTCTTTAGTAAGGAGTAAGTTTTCGCCTGAAATAATTATGGCAATTCTGAACACATAGCATTTACCGAGTTATTCATTATTGCTTTACTGATTAGACGAGATTAGACGAGACAGGGGCCAGTTTCTGAAAGCGCCGATTACGGTCTTCCTTGAAGAGCACCTTTGGTTGGCTTCCGAGCCGGGTACCACCCGGCGAAACTGTCCAAGTCTTTCGAACGTTCAGATGATACCCGACACATAAGGTGCAGAAGTCCATTGATACTAGTGTATTTTTTGAATTGAAAGCTAAGCTAAATTTAATTATCGCTCTCGAATAAACTATAAAAAGAATTTTTAGATGAACTAATTGGTAAACAATAAAATTCAGTTGTTTTGAGCATACCTTTTTATTTGGTGCCGCTTTGAGTTAATCAAATAGCTAAGTGAGGTGCAATTTGAGTTATGAATGCTGTTTATTTAATAACGCATTTGGTGATGAGATAAAATTTTTGCTCCACATGCCCTGACGTTTATTAACTTCGTTGGTACAGTGAAACCCAGATATGAGAGCAAGGTCGAATAATTGAAAAATTGCTCTTGTATCCGGGTTTCACTGTATAAAATAAAATAATTTAATCAATTTGTTTAAAAATTTGATTTTGTTTCTCATAAGCATACTTAATTGCGGGCAATGGCCGCATTCCGTAACTTTTCGTTAACCCGATAAACTCCCTCGTTCTAAATTTTTTGTGCAGCATTATCAACAGATAACGATAGAACTGCGGAAAATTTTCTTTTCATGGACCAGCTTTAGAGCTTCCCTCCCCCCGTCTCCATCCGTTCACGTTTGCTTTTGAGAAGTGTAGAGAGTAATACAGTTTACGGATTTGGTTCAGGATGGAGATATTTCGGACGGCTCACTTTGTTCAGTAAGCACAACTAAAATAGTGATTTCAAACTTCTGAATATAGCGCGTCTAATATATTCTAAATATTCTAAATCAAAATTTACATGGGAAATATTCAATCCATCATTATCCCATTTCACAAAGTTCTCATTTAATCCATTGCTCTTCCATCATTTCTAACAATCCATACTACGTAGATTTATTTCTAAAGTAAAATATTTTACATTTTATATCGCGATGTATGATTGCTTTCGGTTTTCTGCTATGCAAGTATGCAAGTCCTTCAGCTGCTTGTGTAAAATAATGCATTGCTTCCATTTCTGATAAAGAATTTTTCTCGTTCATTTCATTTTTCACAGATCCTTTCATTTGCTCCATGAAAATTATTATTTTTTCTTCATCCAAGTAAAATCCATAGAATTTTATAATTCTTTCATGACTAAGTTGATGAAGTATCTTAATTTCACTAAGGGAGTATCCTAAGTGCTGAAAACTACTAACCAATGTGTTAATATTTATGCTTGGTAAGTTGTTTGAAATTTAGCGTTAGAATATTACTATCGAATCGATATTGTTTACTCGTATTTTTATCATAGTCTCTGCTTTGGGTTTTTTCGCTACTGTAATGGTTACTTACCTTTCTCATATGCTCTTCTTCTTTTGGTGACTTATTAAAAAGATTAATTTTCGGTTTTTTGCCTGCATGAGAACTTCCGCCTTTGAGTTTAAAGACGAAAACCTCTCCAAAGGCCCCTTCTCCAATTTTATCAATTTGCTGCGGAAATTTCACCACTCTTATATCCTTCAGTTCTTCCAGCTCCTTTTCTGTGATCAAGGTAAGAAGATTTAATTTTTTCATAGTGTTCGTCATCGAATTGCGTAAATGTAACTGAATTTCACAACAAATTTGCGCTTACGTAAGCTGCATAGCGCCTATGGGTCGACTGTTTGCTCTGGGCAGCTTAACAGCAGTTAGAAGAAGTCTGCACCCTAACAGTTTATTAGTTAGATAACTGATGTTTACCTGACAAGGCGAAAAGATAACGGACCAGCATCCTTTCGAAGTAATGCTAACTCAAACCGTACTCAACTGGAAAGGACGTTCGCGCCCAGACTGATTACTAATGATGTGCAATCCCGACCAATGCAGGTGCACAGTGATTAAAGCGTTTTAACCAACCTTAAAAAATTTGATTATAGAGTTATTCCATTTGTTCAATGCAAGTTGACTTTTTAGTAGAAGTAGGTACCATTCACCTATCGATATTCAAATAAATGAAAAACAGACAGGTCAAACGTGATTCTTTCGTTTTCGCATATGTATCACAAATGCACTGTTGATCGAAGCTATGTGGCAGTATTTCCTTTTTTACCGATACAGAATTTTTCGCACACTGGCTAGTCCGTTACGATCAGTTGGGCTTTATCGGGCCAGGCAGAACTCAATATTAATCGAATCCGGCCCGTCAAAAATTTCGGTGCAGGCTCCTACTCGGTTTTTTTTCTGCGACCTCGGCCGAAACCCTGACTCAAATCGCCCGTCTGATCCCATTCGTACTTCTAACATGAGTTTCGAGGGAGGAAAATTTTTGAATTATGTTTGAGGTAATAGTCATACCAAATTGAAAATAATAAAAACGGTTACTCCATCATTTGCTTTGGGTATCAGGCCAATCGTTAATAAGAGATCTCACCGATTTATCCCTAAATCGTCTAACAGTTCAAAACTTTAGATTAGTGATTCAAAAGCTACTATGGTGGGCTTCATGGTTAGAAGTTTTATATGTGCATTATCTATCTTATACTTGACAAGTATCAGCAGAATCTCGTCGCTGAAAGGTGCGGTTTTCTTCAAATTAAATGTCTAGTTTGCTTTAAAATTATTATTAATATCTTCTTTCCTGGCCATTGCGATGTGTTTTACGGTAGCGAAGCATATGTCCAATGATATGATAAGATTAATAAAACATTAATTTAAGAATTAAATAAAAGAAGTAATGCGATGTTATCGAATGAGTTCTCGCACGATCCGTTGATGATGTCATAAGAAGATTGGATAAGCGGCTTCCTCCAATATGTGTGGTCTGATATTCTCTTTGTTGACCAAGCTAGGACACTGAATAGTACTGACGACTGGCAATCGATAAATGTACGCCAGACTCGCGCTGCACCCGCTGAGCTGCGAAGCTCGCTGGCACGGGAAGGATGCTGCAATAGTCGCCAGCGCCCCGCTGCGCTGGTTCAATCGATGTTTCGCATTACTCTTTTCACGTGTGTGTAGCGCCATCTGAGCGTAAAATAAGACCGGATAATAATTCGCGGCTCTGACAATCAAACTTGTTCATAATTCCCACCATCATTCCCTCATCATTGTATGGCTGAACTCTTGCAATTATTCGCTTTGTGATTAGATTGCGCTGCGCTTCCTCGCAGCGGTACATTCTTAACGTTGCCGTCATATTTTACTTGTTCATTTATTGTGTAATACATTTCAAGGCTTTTTGGAAAGTGGAAACTTTAACTGGAGACTGTGCTTCTTGAGAACACTCTTGGATCCTCTCATCGACCAAAGAATAACTTGAGAGACTGTTTTAGTGAGAAAATAACCTCTTTATTTGAAAGTATCTGACGATCTTGCACCATAATTGATAAACCCTGCAATAACTAATTTACTACTCGCTAGTAAGCAAAAATGGGAAAAGAAGACTTGAACCTGCGTTTTATAACTGCAGAAAAGCATCATTTTGACGACATCATGAACTTCCTGCTGGAGCACTTCTGCTTTTCCGAGCCGACTAACGTTGCCGTCGACCTGACTCCGGACGAAGCGCGCACGTTTTGGCCTGATATTGTCACTGGCGCGCTGGTCGATCCCGTCTCTTTTATCGTATTCGATGATAAAGATGAAATCGTCGCCGTCCGACTGTGCTCTATCGCTAACCGTGGTCAGTTTAAAAGTCTAATTAAGGAATATGGTGATAGAAATTTAGAGTGGTAGCAACTCGGGTAAAATATCAATAACATAATATTCTTGCTATATGGCGACATGCGCAAAGGTCAACTCAAATAGTGTCAGTGCAATAATTTTACGTAAAATAAAAGCACAAATACAGAGGGGATTATATAAAACTCTCACTTACTAAATCATAACGACAGGCTTTTTTAGGAGAAAATGAAGACGGTTCTGCAGATGCCATCGATTCCAATTTACCGCTGTCCGCTCTAACGATTGTCAAGCTATTAACGCAAGTCGAAGCTGATCTATGGAATCTGGTCCCCGATGACGTTAACCGACTGTTAAAGATAGACATAGTATCGGTGCGCGGTGACCAAACGCGCAAAGGAATCGCCAATCGACTGATTAACTGGAAACTGGACGACGCCAAGCGAGTCTTTGGCTGTCAGGGAGTTGCAGCCGAGGCCACCGCTTTCAACTCGCAGCGGATGTTTGCGAAGAATGGCTACAGAGTGCTTTATGAGGTGGTGCACAAGGATTTGCTCGACGAGAGTGGCAAGCCAATAATCGCTTGCAAAGACGATACTGTATCTTCAGAGCTTGTTTTTAAAGAATTATGATTGATTGCGCAATATCTGAAATAGTAATTCACTTATTTTTTAATTCAAATTGCACTGTAGAAGTATTAAAGGTGCATATTAGACCAATATGAAGAATAAAGCAAGATTACAATTTTCGATTGCGCCGATGATGTGATTATTTCATGAAGAAAATACATTTTTGGCGTATTGCCCAACAGGATTCTTCTTGGCATGCTTTAAAGTTTATTTGATTAGTGACGAGATTAAGTGATAACCCGAGAGGTACAAAGTATTTCTAGTGCGATCACCGTCAGATGCTCAGTAATTTCGAAATCAGCGTTACTATTCATTCAGCAAACTAAAATTTCTCAAAGGAAAATTTTCTTATAAACTCAAATGAAAACAGTTTTGCGCTGCAAATTCTATATGAAGTATCATGTACTAAACTACAAGTGCGAGTGAAGTTTGCTGTCCATGACCGAGTTCAGTCCTTATGCGCACTCGCATCATCGAGCGACAAGCATCGACGTGAACTCTGCATTCTCCGCTCCCATATCACCATGCTGGTAAACACGTTGCCCTGCAAAACATAAGCAACTGACTAAGCGAGTCTCCCGCCAGTGCTCTCCTCTCACGGTACACAACGTTAAGCTGAAAAGTTGCTCTCAAATCAAACATCAGCTATCGACATGCGGAATATTTTTATATTTCTGCTACTTTTGAGCTCAATAAGCGTTTCCCGGACGCAAAATGACGAAAAGGATTGGACAAAAGTCACAGTTAGTACTGGAGCGATTCGAGGAACAAAATTTGTGACTAGCACGAATATTACTGCCTACATCTTTCGTGGAGTTCCATTCGCTGAACCGCCAATTGGAGACCTACGATTTCGGGCGCCGATCTTAAAAAAGAAATGGGAAGGTGAATTGAATGCAACAAAATATGGACCAGGTTGTATGAGTACTACAAATGTCCTGCCAAGAGGGACGACGATGAGCGAAGACTGTTTGTATGCCAACGTGTACACGACGGAGAACTGTCTAAGAGAGAAGAATTGCCCGGTCATGTACTACATTTTCGGTGGAGCCTGGGATTTCAACTCCCCTTTTACGCTTGGAGAGTCAACGATGATAGAAAATTATAATGCGAAGGACATCATTCTTATTACAATGACATATCGAATGAACTCTTTTGGCTTTTTCAACACTGCTAAGCGCACGTCTGCCATCAAGAACTTGGGACTATGGGGTAAGTCGATTTATTTTTTGAAAAATGAGGTTTTGAGGTTTCATTTAGTCGCCCGAAAGTATTTACTGCACAATGTAAGTTTTAGCTTAAAATCAGTAATAGGAAAGAGAGTACAGTCCCATATATCAAATCCGGATCGATCGTAACTGTGCGCCTACGACGCCGATACTGAAATGAAGAAGAAAGTGAAGTTATTCGAATGAAGCTTTTTTGATAGGAGTAAAAGTGCAAAAATGGTAGGTTTAGCCAAAACTACAGGATCATTTGTGACATACTCCTACGAGGATTTTCTGACTCTCACAAATAAAGCATCGATGAGAGCTAAAGAGAAGCGAGATCAAGCAGAACGAAAGAATTATCGCCGCGGTGAATGCCAAGCGCAAAATTTTTGCATTCGCACGAGTACCTAACACTTATTCTATTACAGTCAAAATTCTAGTTCACATTTAAGCTCAAGTACTCAAGTATACGATCATTTCGGCGAAGAGGTTTCAAAATTCGCGCTTTAAAATAAGCCATAAACTGTCACTTCAGACATGATTGTTGGTCTTCAATGGACTCAGCGCGAAATTCACAACTTTGGTGGTGATAAGAGCCGCGTGTCCATCATGGGCCATAGCTCGGGAGCGGAAGCAAGCGACTTACTTGCCATATCGCCGAAAACGGACGGCCTCTTCCACCAAATCATTCCGCTGAGTGGTTCCTCGCTCGCGATGGATTTGCGCCCAGGTACAGCTTTCTTGATGTATTACCTACTTGCACTTACATATCATTCTTCGTATTAAATAGCGCACACACCACAACGTACCGTTTATCTTAATGCAAACAGGGACATTAGGGTACAAATAAACATCTAAGAGATCACATATCTAAAGGTTCGAGCGACTTAAAAGGGGATAAGAAACTCAAAAGACATTGCCTATGAATCGGTCAGTTTACTGTACGTCAGTCCAACATGTACCGTGATGAACGAGGAAAAATATCTTTAAGCAATCTAGAGAATTACAATATGCTACTTTAATTTGTCGCTTTAATCACGATATTAAGTAAGAAACATAATGCATACTAACACCCTGATATTCACTGAGCTATATTACATTGATTTGGTAATCGCATTATTATTGCTCATTAGTTTGAGAATTATGTATGTTTTCAAACACCGCTTCATTTCACATATTATTGGTTTTCACAAAAGTGATTTAAAACTGGGACAGCAAATTAATGATATTAAAGGAACCGCTTCTTGGCAGCATAAAAGCACACTTAAGTATCAAATTCTTTAAAGAAGAAGCGTAAAAATTTTATTCACACATTTGTAATGAAGTGTTAATACAGATGGGAACATTGCGGCGAGTAGAGCACTAGCAGTGGAGACTGGTTGCGCCACAGAAGCGCTGTGGGACGCGGGCAATACGTTCGAGAACATTCTGACCTGCATGCGAAATAAATCGACCGAAGAGATGATAGCTGCTCAGAAGAAAGTGGAAGAAAATGGTCAACGCTTTCCTGGACCGAACATTGATGAACCAGATGGCGTACTGCCTGAGAACTCTAGAGCGCTTAGTCGCAAGCGACGACCGTATCGAACCATGATAGGCACGACGAATAGAGAGTCTCGCGCGACAAAGATAATCTTCGGTAAAGATGGGAACATAAATCGACGGGCGCTATATGCAACGTGCGTCATGATGGCGAAGAGACGTGGCTTTAATCATACGGCAGCTGTTGGACGCGCTTGTGCCGACGACTACTCGAAAAGACGTGAGATATTTTCTGCGTTTTCTTTTTCCTATTCATTTCATGATTATCATAAAACTTACTTTTATCAAGGCTATCTTTTTTATTTGCTTTGCATCTCATTGAGCACGTAGGGTACTATAAAGCATAAGCAATCTTTTGAAACCGAATAGCATACATACCTTTTCCACTTCAACAAGAAAATTTTAAATAATTCAAAGAGGACATATCCCAAGTCACACCAACATAGAAGATATCCTCTTTGAACTGATAAGCGAGCCAAGCGAAAATAGTGTAATGTTACAATCGCGGTTACTGTAAGAAAAGGGTATATCCATTACCATAATACTAAAAATAACCATTCATAATAATATTAAAAATTCCAGCAACTGACATACCTGACTTATTTGACGATACGGAATACTATTTGCCGGCCTACGAGACGGGAGAAACATTGCGAAGCAAGGGCGCTACAGTTTACAAGTATTCATTTGAATATGAAAATATTGGCGCAGCGATTGGAGCTTCCCTAAAAGCGCCCGGAGGGGAAAGCCCAGCCCACGCTGAAGATCTCGTCTACGTCATGGGACTAACTAAAGGCAAATTCACAAAGAAAGACGACAAAATTCAGCAAATTTATGGTGGTATGTGATTATTTGATTAATGCATAGAAAATATATGAATAACATCAATATGTGTTATTTTGTTGATTCTTAAGCAGTAAATTTCTCCAATTGCTAACCCAAGCATGTCTTAATTTCCATATTTCCCTTTTGCCCTAAGCAAGCTGAATCTAGCACAAACCATCCAGCTGCAGTTTTTATTTTTGGAGAAGAAGGCTGCGTCTGAAAGTGATCGCATAAACTTTTAGTAGCTTATTACTTAAAAATTAATAAATAAAGTTCCTTGCATTCAGTTAATACAAAATGTAAAACGATCGTCACAAAAAACTCAGTAATTTTATCAGTTGATTTCAGGAATGTTCGCTGACTTCATAAAGATGGGCGATCCATCCCAACCCAATTATGACAAATGGCAGCCGACAGACGACCGTAACAACTACTTTAAAATCGACTTTGACGATAATATGAACATGCCCGGCAATACTGACGGCTACCATGCCAACCCCGTCCAGTTCTGGATAAAAAAAGCGCCCGAAGTTGACAAGTTCGTATCGAAATGGGACGTTAATGGTACTAAATTTTGCATTTGTGTACCGTTTACGTAATTTCGTCAATAAGAGACTAAGACTAAACATTCATCATTAATATCCTTGCAGAAGCTGTCCAAGTATTTCATTATGAGAAATAATAAATTTCAGGTACATTCAGCTATAGAAAGTTTGCGGAGGAGCTATTCCAGGGCTTGAAGCAAATGGGAATAAACGTAAGCCCCGACTTACAAAAGGAATTTGAAGACTGGAAGAACAACGGACAGGGATGGAGCAAGGAGAGAACCGAACGCTTTCAGCAGGTAAGAGAACAGTTAAAGGAGACGTCGCTCTCGACCATATTAAACAAACTTATGCATTCAAATGACTGACAAGAGTTGTCAAAGTCAGTTTTTATGTGGCTCTTTGAAAGTTAGTTTCATTTTTTATTCTTATAAACATATGGAAATCCCTTGCTCAACGCACATACAGTGGGCGTTTCAGGCATACGAATTGTAAAGTAAGAATAGCCCCAGTCAATATTTATGCGAGTGTTCTCTGCGGGTTACCCATTCCGTTCGCTGATATTTTTGCAGTTCAGTCGGAAATCGTTTCACATTATTCATGTTATTGCAATCGAATATTAACTGCATCTCAATTGTCAAAAGCACCAATGGTGTGATACTTTGCTTATAGATGCTCGACGATTTGCTGCACTGGATTCAAAATCCTAACGACAGAAATGACCATTACTACGATAACTGGGGAAGAAACACCACTGTGAAACCATACATGAATCAGGCGGTGCCACAGATTCGTGAAGAAACGATCGTTGTCAGTACGAACTGGAGAACGTGGTTTTGGGTGATGACAGGCATCTCCATCGTCCTGGCTGTGATCCTTATGCTTGTCACCTGCAGCATCTGCTACCAGCAATCCAAGCGTCGTGAGTATGAGCGCCTCAACGAATCTACTCGCCTCATTCAAACTTCGGTGAAAACATATGGATAACCACTGAGCAGATGCCGTGCGTAAGATGCATGATTATTTGCAACATGTACTATATTAATGACGCTAATTGTGATGGAAATCGTTTTTGACCTAATTAAATAAACTGTACTGTCGATAAACTATAACAGTAGAATCACCAATTTCTTAGTTCATACTTCGTGAAGATTGACGATTTCTTCTCTTTTGCTGAGAGTTGTCCAACTGTCGTTGAAGAGAGTGCACAGGGGACTCTTAAGATTTATTGTATGCGAACAAATGAGGGATGTTCTATGCTTTTATAACGACAATAGCTCAAAAGAGTGCTACTTTATCATTCTGTAACGCCGAGTTCTTAAAATCAACTCAAGAACAACAAAGAACGTAATCAAATCTGTATTTCACTTTTTCAAAATAACAAAGTCAGCATATGCATGTTCAACGGAATCAACAATTGGTAATCGTGAGAGTTTTGCTGACTTGCTACCTACAGCACTTCTTCGCTCAAGAGTAAAGATTATTAGACAAGTGTTTGAGGTGAAACGTGCGCGTAACTATCCCATAGCGTGTGCAGCAAAGTATGGCTGAGTAATGGGGAAGAGCTCAAACTTCAACAAACTCTCCTTGGTTAGTAATTATTATTGTTTACCAGTGGACACAGGCGACTTAAAGCTTAGCACTATCACTCCCGTTCACATCATCGATCGGCAACACGTCAACACGTTCCCCACATCACTGTTTTCATATCACTATTTGCCGTATGCCATACTGGTAAACAGGCCCGGTGAACGAGAAACATTAAAACCGTCCCACCCGCCATCTCGTTGCAGTTAGCGCGTGACATCAAGTTGAGAGAGATTTGCTCATTAGACGGCAAAGAACGAACATGCTCAAGTTTTCACCTTTACTGCTTCTTCTGGGCGCGCTCAGCGTCTCGGAAGGGCAAAAGAATGGCACCGAATGGACAAAGGTGACTCTGGGCACTGGAGCGATTAGAGGCAGAAGAGTGGTGACGGCGAGTAACACGACGGCCATTCTGTTTCAAGGAGTTCCATTTGCCGAACCACCAACAGGAGATCTAAGGTACAGAGCGCCGGTTGACAAGAAAAAATGGGACGGCGAACTGGACACTACCGCGTACAAAGCGGCGTGTATGAGTTCGAGAAAATTCGACATCGGCCCACAGAAATCATGGATTATGAGTGAGGATTGCTTGCACGCCAATGTGTTCACTACAGAAAAGTGTTTGGACGAAAAGAATTGTCCCGTGCTTTACTATATCTTCGGAGGCGCCTGGAATTTCAACTCTCCCTTCACGCTCAACGATGAATTAATAATCGAAAACTTTAATTCGAAGAATGTTGTGCTCGTTACTATCAATTATCGATTGGGCTCCTTTGGTTTTATCAATACCGGAAACCGCACGTCAGCCGTCAAGAACTTGGGACTATTGGGTAAGTCTTAATGTTTCCTAATGATTTTGTACTTAGATACGGTACCTCGTCTCATTTGATTGTATTCTATAAGGGAAGCTGTCTAATTAGAGACAAAGCGGTACACTGAAATAAAGGCATCAGTAATAGGTACAAGTATGCCAAAACAGGAATCCATTGGTGCAATTTCAGATATGATCCAGGGTCTTCGCTGGACTCAACGAGAAATCGGCAACTTTGGTGGCGACAAAGGCAAAGTGACCCTGATGGGACATAGTAATGGAGCCGTGGCGGCCGATATGATATCCATATCGCCGAAAACAGGCGGTCTCTTCCATCAAGTCATTTTGATGAGTGGGCCGGCCGGCATGCATGAACTGCCTTTAGGTACGAATATAATTCTGCAGGAATATTTCCTAAAGGATCAATATTAATTGTGCACATTCATTTGAGGTAGAGATGGGAGGGTAGTGGCTCGCGACTCCCACCGTTGATTTTTTTGGGTATATAGAGATTTTTCCCAGAAAGATATGAAATTCGAACTGTGAAAGCGGAGAAGCAGTTATGTCAAAGTACATTTGAGAGGTTTGCGAAACATTTAATAAATCCTGTCAACTATTGTTTTGCACCCGTTATCGAGTGTCAGGTTTAGTAATATCAAGACAGACGGCTTGTGCCACGTTTCAAACTGAAAATATGACGATCAAATCCCTTTGCTCCTGATTTCGCATTCGATTATTTCAGACAATAACGTTGCGAGGACTAAAGCGCTAGCGGTGAATGTTGGCTGCGCGACCGATGACCTCTGGAATGCAGACAGTATCGAGAAGATCATCACTTGCATGCGAAATAAGACGGCTGACGAGCTAATTAGCGTTCAGAAGAAGATGGAGGACAACGGCGATATTTTCTATGGACCGATGATGGACGAGTCGGACGGCGTGCTACCCGAACGCATAGACGAACTGCAGCGCAAACGACGACCGTATCGAATGCTAATCGGCACGACGAACAAAGAGTTTCGTTCGTCGAAAAAAATAATCGATAAAGATGGCAAAATCAACCGACAGTCGCTATATACAACGTGCGTAAAACAGGCCAAGAACCACGGCTTCAAGCATCCCAATGTGATTGGACGCGCTTGCGCTAGCGAATACTCACAACGACGTAAGACCTTTTGGTGGTACTTCATTAGATTTTTTTATATAATTATTAACTGCTCGATTGAATTAAGTTGAATAGCGGCGTAGCACGTAATCATCTTCTTTCCAAATTCAGTTTAAATGTTTGGTTGACGTTTGATGTACGCTTTTATTCGTCATTTGAAACGTAACAGGAACTCTTTCAAGAATGAGTACAGTCATATCCTGTGTGTTCGTTGCGAACGGAACCGTAAAAGGTATTCTGTTCAAATGACAGTATTTCGAGAAAATCATTTAAGAATGCTTAATAAACGAAATATAACACTTGTAAAACCATTTGTAATTTGCAGCTGACGACATTCCTGACTTGGATGATGATCTCCTTATCTACGTGCCAACGTACTACACGGGCGAAACGATGCGTCACAAAGATGCTACTGTATACAAATACTCTTTTGAAGAAGAAAAAATTGGTGGGGCCTTTGGAAATGCCAAAAAAGCTCTCGGAAAGGAATCTCCCTTTCACGGCGAAGACCTCGTCTATGTGATGGGATACTCTCTCGGAAATTTCACCGCTAAAGATCAGAGAATCAGTCAGATTTACTCCGGTAAGTGCGAAGAATATTTACACCTTTGACGATTATCAGATTTTATTTTCTGTTTGATACAGATGTCGTGGTACTTAACATTCTTTTCCACTTGTACAAGAACACTTCCAAATCAGGGACATATTCGTGAATTTATTTTATTAAAATCTATGTATGCTAAAGCGAAAGTGGTATATTTCTGCTTCATAGTTAAAGAAAAGGAATCATGAATAGTTTGATTAATTACTTTTTTGATTCTTAAAAATGAAGTATTATTAAAATTGAAGGTCGTAAAAATACGCAGAATTCTGTGAAATATTAGGCGCCGCGCATCCACTTTGTCCGTTTGCATCCGCACCAGCCGTCCCTCTTCCACGATAGATTGGCCATCTTTTAAAAGTTCAGAATGAACTGTGCGTGCTGTCATTTTCGCCAACTCATTTACAAAAATCAAAGCGGATCATATACACAACTAGTAAAAAACATTTCCATTGATTTTCAGGTATTTTCGCTGACTTTATTAGGACCGGTGACCCATCTCCGCCTTATAACGACAAATGGGAACCAACCGACGACCGTAACAACTACTTTAAGATCAAATTTGATGACAGCCTAACCATGCCCGGCAATACCAACGGCTATCATGCGAACGCCGTCCAGTTCTGGACGAAAGCAGCCCCCGACTTTGACAACTATGTTTCGAAATGGGACGTCAATGGTATTACATTTTGCACTTCCGTACCATTTTCGTGATCATTAGCAGTAGGCGACTAAGACTGAACATTCTTAGTCAATATCCTTCCAGAAGTTATTTAAGTATTTCATTACGAGTAATAATATATTTCGGTTTCAGGTACATTCAGCTACAGAAAGTTTGCGGATGAGTTAATCCAGGGCTTGAAGCAATTGGGCATGAAAGTAAACCCCGACTTAGAAAAGGAAATCGAAGACTGGAAGAACAACGGGCAGGGATGGAGCAAAGACAGAGTTGAACGCTTCGAGCAGGTAAGAGGGCATTTATGGCAGCCCCTATTCTCTACTGTTTTATCGGAATACAAAACTTATAAAGTCCTTTCGTTTGCAACAATAGTCAATTTCTATGCGATTATTTGTTTGCTTATTTAATTTATTTACCCTAATGAGCCCGTAGGAGTGCAGTATAAAAATGCACATTCGGCGGACACATCAAAACATGCAAATGTGAAGTAAGAATAACCTAAAATCAAAAACGTAGTAACGATCCTTGCTAATAACTTGTTCCGCTCCGAACGTTTTCTAAAATTTAATCGGACACTGAAAATCAACTACATTAAAAAAGTTGAATGCATCAAGGGCGTTACAAATTCTTCATTTCTAGATGCTCGACGATTTGATGCATCGACTGCAAGACGCTAATTACGGACGAAGAAATGTGACGATGACACAAAACATGAATCTGGCGCCACAGATTCGTGAAGAAACAATCGTTGTTGGTACAAACTGGAGAATGTGGTTCTGGGTGGTGACGGGGGTTGCCATCGTCCTGGCGGTGATTCTGGTTCTCGTCTGCTGCAGCACTTGCTACGAGTATTCAAAGCGTCGTCAGTACGAGCGCATCACCGAAACTACCATCCTCAATCCCTCTGCTGTGAAAACCTATGGTTAACTGAGTGTGCCTGACGAATTCTGGTTCAAGAATCTGCATAACAGGCTCAATAATTTTTGATTGCTTTCTTTTTTGGCATATTGCCCTCCAGTTGCAAAATAAGGAACGAGGCAACGAGCCGGTTTTATATCGTCAACTCTGTTAAAGTCGGACTATGAAAATGTACTAGCGTTGTGTTTATTGCAATATGAAATCGACCGCACGCCTCATTCATAAAGAAGCGAATGTGTATATTGCAACAGTTCAACCATTTGCCTGTAATATTATTTCGAAATCTTTACATATTGTCAGTGTTTTTACGAAAACCCTCCTCAGATGGTTTCTATCACTAAAGCAGTTTTAACTTGACGAGATCAAGCGGAGGTTACTTTTGTTTCTGTCGCCCCATAATACGAATATCATCGAGAAGAAAGCTATGGTATAAAGCTGAAAAGAAACCACTTGAAGGCGACAGTTTTTGTGAAAAGCATGAGACAATTGATGACTACAGACGGACCGTGCCATTTGTCATGTTGTTTTCAAATTTGTACTGTTATGAAATGTGCACAGAATAACAAAGCGTAAATGTCAAAAATTAGAAACTTTGTTGAGAATTGCTTTTCCACCTTTGAGACATTCAGCTCCTTGATACAAACAATTTCGTACTGATACTACTACTAGATCATACAGACTATCAGACTTAGGGATGTTACCAGCTCACATATACAGACTGCATTGACCGATCAAACACCATAATGTTACACTACTCCTATCGCAGTCTAGGTACGCTTTGCAAGTAAATAAGGAACATGGCGCGCAAACTGTGGCGACAACCCAAGCCTGCGATGCCCAGTTCTAATCGCGGAGCACAAATCGAGAGTTTTTTATTTATGCAGACGCCTGCAAACCAACATGTTCAAGTTTGCAATTATTTTGCTGCTTCTGAGCATTCTCAGCGTTTCCGAAGGACAGCAAGATAAAGATTGGACGAAATTAACTCTAAGTACTGGAGCGATTAGAGGAAGAAAACTAGTTACCAAGAAGAATACAACTGCTTACCTTTTTCATGGAATTCCATATGCAGAGCCGCCAGTTGGAGAACTGCGCTTCCGACCGCCGGTAAACAAGAAAAAGTGGGAAGGTGAACTGACGGCTGTCGATTACTATGCGATGTGCATGAGTGCAACAGTTCCGGATGTAACTCAACACGATCGGATAAAAATGAGCGAAGATTGTCTGCACGTTAATGTCTTCACCGCAGAAAAGTGCCTCAGAGACAAAAACTGTCCCGTCGTATTTTACACTTACGGCGGCGCGTGGAATCACGGCTCGCCATTTAATTTTTCTGACTTTCTGCTTGCGGATAATTTCCAGTCAAAAGATATCGTACTGATCACATTTACCTATCGAATGGGCTTTTTCGGCTTTTTCAACACAGGCAAGCACTCATCTGCTGCGAAGAATATGGGAGTGATGGGTGCGTCTTTTTTGAATTTTGCAAGCTAGTAAGATTGTTTATTGAAGAACCGCTTTTTATGGTGGAAATTCAACCTTCATCCCATAAACGATACAACATATTTTGCAGAAAAATTAAAAACTCATGATAGCGAATAACAAGAAACTGTGCAAGTATTTCGGATGTTCGCGTGTTTCGGATGTTCAAAATTTAACTTAAAAACCTTGAAAATGTGCGTGTTTCATATAGTGCACATGTTAAGAAAGTACTGAAGATTTTAATGAAGTATCTCTACAAAGTACAGCTCTTATTAAAGCACGCCATATAAACCCGGTATTGTATTCTGAAGATATTGTGCTAATATTCTGTACATGAATACTAATATCTTTAAATATGATTAATTTCAATACATCTGAACAAATGATTTTAGACATGATTCTCTGTCTCCAATGGACTCAGCGCGAAATACACAACTTTGGTGGCGACAAGAACAGAGTGTCCATCATGGGTCACAGCTCTGGAGGACATGCAACCGACTTACTTTCCCTCTCACCTAAAACAAAAGGCCTCTTCCATCAAGTCATTCCCATGAGTGGGCCAGCTGGTAGATTACCAGTGTTAGAAGGTAATAATCTAAGGGAACAATCTCTCATTTCATTGCTCGATCAGACTATAAATGTGTAAGTGTATGTAGCTTACAATATCACGCTCTGCCAAGGAGGTAATTTCATCTTTAAGATAATTCTTCGTATATAAGAGACCTTAATCGAATTTATTGCAAGTTTTAAAACTGGAACCAGAACATTTGTACAATAATGTTACAGATAACAACATAGCGCAAAGCAGACAGCTCACAGTGGCTGCTGGATGTGCCACGGAAGATCAGTGGAATGCAGGCAACTCATTCGAGGACATTATCGCCTGCATGCGTGGCAAATCGGCAGATGAGCTTATTAGCTTTCAAAGGTCCTTGGAAATGAAAGGCAGTCTGTTCACGGGGCCGGTAATTGACGGAGTAAACGGCGTCTTCCCTGGCAGCTTGGACAAACTGTTGAACAACCGACGACCGTATAGAATGCTCATCGGCGCGACGAACAGAGAATTTCGAATTTTAAAGTTCCTTCTCGACGACAAAGGAAATTTTAATGAACAGCTCCTTTATGAAGCTTGCGTGCTGATGGCAGAATTTCGCGGCTTCAAGCGCGCAAATGCTGTTGGACAAGCTTGCTTCGACGAATACTCAAAACGCCGTGAGATCATTTTTCCATTGCTCTTCAAGGACATCGCATAGAAGCTTTAAAACTTGCAGCAATGGATATCGCCGACTTGACCGATGATATCATGATATATGTGCCAACGTTCGACTCAGGCGAGGCGATGCGGCACAAAGGCGCGACAGTATACAAGTATTCATTCGAGTACGACAAAATTGGTGATGCTTTCGCAGCAGGCGCAAAGGCGGCTGACAAGGAAAGTCTCTTCCACGGGCAAGATCTAGTATACGTAATGGGACTAAGATACGGGAAGTTTACTCCGAAGGACGAAAAAATCCAGGAACTCTATGGAGGTATGCCGAATTATCAACTACATGATATCTATGGGGTACAAATGGCTCGCATTAAGTAAATTTCTAGGCAATGTTAAAAGATTTTTATCCTAATGATAGTAAATTTGACTGCATCGAACAAAAAATATTACGGCGTATTTATATGCATCAACCAAACGGCAGTGCATAAAGACAGCATTATGCAGTTAAAGAATTTAATTGCAATGCGTGTCTATCCCAATTTATCGTATTTCTTCCAATAATCGCCCTGGGCGATTATTTTTTCAACCCCGCCTTGAGGGGGCGATTATTGGAGGGTGGGCGACTACTGGAGGATGGGCGATAATTATTTCGATCGATGTTTGAATGAAGGCGCTTGTTGGAGAGAGGGCATCTATCTTTTACAATCGTTACTTTATTATATAATATTAGTCATAAATAAAGAGATAAAGCAGTATTAGTAGTGGAATGTGAATGGGAGTTCAGTTTTGATCTTCACTGCACAGACGTTAACTTTTTTTATGACTCTGAAGGGGGGTGATTGTTGGGGATGGGGGATTATTGGAGGGTGGGCGATTATTGGAAGAAATACGGTATATCATATCAATATTTACAGGCATGTTTGCCGACTTCATTAAGACTGGCAATCCTTCACCACCCAATATCGATCCTTGGCAGCCCACCGACGATCGTAATAACTATTTTCTAATCAACTTTGACGATGACAACAATATGCCCGGCAATACCAACGGATTCCACGTCAAGGCTGTCCAGTTTTGGACAAAAACTGCTCCTGAAATCGATCAATCTTCTTCGATGCAAGATGGCAACGGTATATTCACTTAATTGCTGAGTGCTTGAAAATAAATCTCCAAAGACTTAAGGAAGTCTTACTGTTTTTCGAATTGCACACCAGAAAACGTTGAAAATTGAAGCGCCGTGATTGGTCAGAAATCTGGAAATAAGAAGAAAGAGGCGAAAATGCAATTACCACGCTTGCAATTCTAACAGTTATATTTTACGGCTCCCCTGTAATAGAGATAAGTAACATGAACTTAACGGAAACGTTTGCAGATACGTTCAGGGCGAAAAGATTTGAGCAAGACCTGATCTACGGCTTGAAGAAAATGGGAAAGAAGGTTGGGCGTGATATTGAGGATGAAATCGAACAGTGGAAGGTAGACCCTCACGTACGGAGTGAAGAAGAAGTGGATCGCTTTGAGCAGGTTTGAAAAGAACTGTAGATTAATCGGTAGTGATTGCGAATAGAGATTCGAATGGACAATTTTGATATATTTAGCTCTTATTCTCAACCATTTTTACTTTAAATTGAATACCTCCAATTCAAAATGGACAATTTATATTTTGAGCTGCGCAGTTCAATCAAGATGAACATAATTCATATTCAGTGGGAAGGTTTGCTAATATTTTTTAATGGAAAGTGTCAAATGAAATTTGAAAAGGCTTTGCTTTTAAATGGAAATAGTGTAATATCCATTTGCAGTAGTGTGATAAACGAATTGTAGGTAGTCAACGATTTTTGGATTTAGGTCCAAAGTGGTAGGATCAAAAGCGAGCATGATCAGGTCTACTCACAGCGGAACGCCGTCCTTGATCAGCGGATGGAACGGATGTTAAATCAAATTGTACCATCAGTGCGCAATAAAACGACCACTTCTGACTCAAAGGATGCTGGCTGGGAGGTGTGGTCCTGGGTGGCGTCAGGCGTCTGCGTCGTCTTGGCGGTGATGCTTTTGCTCACTTGCTGCAGCACCTGCTACGAGTATTCAAAGCGTCGTCAGTACGAGCGCATCACCGAAACTACCGTCCTCAGTCCCTCTGCTGTGAAAACCTATGGTTAGCTAGGGTCAATTTCATAAAACTGTTGAGCTGTTGAGAAGTGAGGAAATGAGACGCGCTCATATTGGTTAAAATTCATAACCGACCAATGTCTCTCAATTCTCAACTGCTCAGCAGTTTTATGACATTGGCTCCAGAGTGGGCCTGGCATATTCTGGTTTAAGAAATTGCATAACAGACCAAACTATTTTTGGTTGTCTTCTTTTTTGGCATATTACCGCTCCAGATGCTAATGTTTCTGTTGTCCCAACATATGTATGTCTTTGAGAGTGAAATGTTGCTTTAAAATGAAAGAGAAACCACATGAAGGAGGAGATTTTTGTGAAAACGTGCGCTACTTGAAAATTGACAGATTGTATCGTTTGTAATGTTGCTTTCAAATTTTTACAGTGTTATGGAATGTACACAGAATAAAAAAACCCAAATGTTAAAATTTAAAGCTTTATTGAGAATTTCTTTTTCAACTCCGAGACATTCAGCTTCCCGTAACACAAGAAATTCATTACGGATACCACTGCGACCAGATCAAATGCACAAACAACGTCGATCGGTCAGACATCATAAGATCACAATTCTACTATCGCAGTCTAGCTACGCTCTGCAAATAAACACGGGGCACGACGCGCAAATTATAAGCGGCGAACCAGGCTTGCAGTGTCTAGTTTTCATCGCAGAGCACAAACTGATAGTTTGTTATTTATGCAAACGCCTGCAAACCATAATGCTCAGGTTTGCAATTATTTTGCTGCTTCTGGCCATTCTCAGCGTTTCTGAAGGACAGCAAGATAAAGATTGGACGAAATTAACTCTAAGCACTGGAGCGATTAGAGGAAGAAAACTAGTTACCAAGAAGAACACGACTGCTTACCTTTTTCATGGAATTCCGTACGCAGAGCCACCAGTTGGTGAGCTTCGCTTCCGACCGCCGGTGAACAAGAAAAAATGGGAAGGTGAAATGAAGACTGACGATTACAATGCGGCGTGCATGAGTACAGGAGAGTTGGAGTGGGGGCAAGCAAATCAGAATAAAATGAGCGAAGACTGTCTGCATGTCAATGTTTTCACCACCGAAAAGTGTCTCAGAGACAAAAAATGCCCCGTCGCATATTACATTTTCGGTGGGGCGTGGAATTTCGGCAATCCGTTTAACTTGCCCGATTGGATGCTGGCGGATAATTTTCAATCAAAAGATATCGTGATGATCACATCTACCTATCGAATGGGCTTTTTTGGCTTTTTCAACTCTGGAAAGCAGTCATCTGCTGCGAAGAATATGGGAATAATGGGTGAGTTCTGTTTCTCGCTACATAGTCATTTCACCTTGATTGCTGAATAACCGCTTGTTACTGGTGCAATCATTCGGTCTTTTCAATCAACGGGAAAGCATTCTTTTCTTTTTATAAATGTAATTTGGATAACTGATAGCAAGAAATTGTGCAAATATCACAAGCGTTCTTGTTGCCGCACAAGACGAATGGCTCTTGAGACTTTTGCTGCAAGTCTTGAAAATGTTTAAATTTCAGCTTATTTCAATTAAAACTGCCTAGTAAGCTAGAGGCATCACGCTGGCATCCACTATCCACATATATATATATATTAGTAAATGGTTGATTCTTATACAGTTGAGCAAATGATTATAGACATGATTCTTGGCCTTCAATGGACGCAGCGCGAAATACACAACTTTGGCGGCGACAAGAACCGAGTCTCCATCATGGGTCACAGCTCAGGAGGACATGCGACCGACTTACTTTCCCTCTCACCTAAAACAAAAGGCCTCTTCCATCAAGTCATTCCAATGAGTGGGCCAGCCGGCATGATGCCGGTGCTAGAAGGTAACAATCGAAGGGAACGATTTCTCATTTAACTGTTTGATCATATTCGAATTTTCTAATTATTGCGAGATGGCACACTCTTTCTTCTACAAATTTTTTGTCCTAAACTAGAAATGAGGCCTAAATATTTCTTAGTCTTTTTTGTACAAGTTTAAATAAAAATGTTAGATAACTGAACTATTTCTAATTATAACTTTATTTCCAGGTTTAAATATTGCACATTAAAATATTAAATAGGCAATAAATTTGATCTGAAAGTCTCAGAAATGGAAAATATTCTTGTATCTAGTGAGGTCCAGCTTCTTTTCGCAATTGTTAAAATCGTGCGTACAATCAGCGCAGATATATACAATAAGATATTTTTGCAGATAACAACGTAGCGCAAAGCAGACAGCTCGCAGTGGCTGCTGGATGTGCCACGGAAGATCAGTGGAATGCAGGCAGCTCTTTCGAGGACATCATCGCCTGCATGCGCAGCAAATCGGCAGAGGAACTCGTCGACTTCCAGAGGGAACTGGAAATGAAAGGCAGTGAATTCACGGGGCCAGTAATGGACGGAGCGAACGGCGTCTTCCCAGGCAGTTTGGAAGAACTCTTGAGCAACCGACGACCATATGGGATGCTCATCGGCACGACAAACAGAGAATTTCGCACTTCAAAGTTCCTCGTCGATGAAGACGGAAATTTCAACGAGCAGTTGCTCTCTTTAGGCTGCGTGCTGATGGCGAAAAGCCGCGGCTTTAAGAGCGCAACTGCTGTTGGACAAGCTTGCTTCGACGAATATTCAAAGCGCCGTACGATAATTTCTTCATTGCTCTTCAACGGCATCGTATAGGAGCATCATTATTTTTAGCAATGGATATCGCCGACTTGTTCGATGATATCATGATATATCTGCCGACGTACGACTCAGGCGAGGCGATGCGGCACAAAGGCGCGACAGTATACAAGTATTCATTTGAGTACGACAAAATTGGTGATGCGTTCGAAGTAGGCGCAAAGGCGGCTGACAAGGAGAGTCCCTTCCACGCAGAAGATCTCGTGTATGTGATGGGACTTGGATACGGAAAGTTTACCCCTAAAGATGAAAAAATTCAAGTACTCTATGGAGGTATGCTGAATTATTAATTACACGACATCTGTAGCGTAAAAATGATCTGCATGAAGTGAATTTCTTAATAATGCCGAAAGATTCATCATCCAAATGATCATAAATTGATTGCATGGGCTAAAAATGTTTTTAAGTATATATGTGCATCAAACAAGCGGTAGTGCATGAAAATAAAGCTGTGCAGCTGAAGAATGTATCTGCAATCCTAATAAATATCATATCACTGTTTGCAGGGATGTTTGCCGACTTCATCAAGACTGGCAATCCTTCACCGCCCAATATCGATCCATGGCAACCCACCGACGATCGTAATAACTATTTTCTAATCAACTTTGACGATGACAACAATATGCCCGGCAATACCAACGGATACCACGCGAAGGCTGTCCAGTTCTGGACAAAAACTGCTCTTAAAATCGACCAGTCCTCTTCGAAGCAGAATGGCAACGGTATGATCATTGTTATAGTTCAGTGCTTGGTGATGGAATTCAAAGGAGTCAGGGAAGTCAGTCCCATATTGGGCGGGTTTCATATCGCGTACTTTGGCTAAAGTCGTACTTAAGGCCCATCCTTTATCATTGCCTAAAGTCCGACTTTAGTTAAAGTACGCGATATGAAACCGGCCCATTCATACTGCATATTTGCAAGATTTCTAGCACCGTGGTTGGTAAGAGACCTGGATATAAGTAAAATTAGGGGAAAAATTCTTTTCCTGCGTTTGCAACTCGACAATTCAGCAGTTGCAACAGTCATATGAAATAGGTTCCCCGTAATAAAGAATAGCAACTTGAGCGTTATGAAAACGTTTGCACATACGTTCAGGGCGAAAAGATTTACGCAAGACCTGATCTACGGCTTGAAGAAAATGGGAAAGAATGTTGGACGAGATGTTGAGAATGAAATCGACCAGTGGAATGATGATCCTCGCGAATGGAGTCAAGGAAAAATGGATCGCATAGAGCAGGTTTGAAGAGAGCTCTATATTAACCGTTTGTGTTTGCAAAGAGCTCCTAATGGATAATTCTGATATTTTGAGCTCCTAATATATACCATTCTCACTTTAAACTGGACATTTCCAAAATTAAGCTGTGCAGTTTAATCAAGATGGGCTTTGCTCAGATTAAGTGGGGCGGTTTACTAAATACCTTATAATGGGAAGTGCCAAATGAAATTTGAAAAAGGTTCGATTTCAAATGGAAAAAGCGTGTATCCATCTGCGATAAAGTGACAAACGAATTATAGGTGGTCAACGATTTGTGGGTTCAAGTTCGAAGTGCTAAAATGAATAACAAGCGTGAACAGATCGACCCGCAGCGAAACGCCATCGTTGATCAGCGTATGAAATTGATGGTGCATCAAATTGTCCCATCAGTGCGTAATGAAA
Organism: Plectus sambesii; assembly: GCA_002796945.1. Taxonomy (NCBI): domain Eukaryota; kingdom Metazoa; phylum Nematoda; class Chromadorea; order Plectida; family Plectidae; genus Plectus; species Plectus sambesii. Next base: position 48,821 of record NIUQ01000349.1, read on the forward strand.
CGGCCACTATTGCCACAAAGGATGCCGGCTGGAAGATTTGGTTCTGGGTTGCAACGGGCATCTGCATCGTCCTAGCGGTGATGCTCGTGCTCACTTGCTGCAGCACCTTTTATCAGCATTCCAAGCGTCGCGAGTACGAGCGCCTCAACGAATCCAGTGGCCTCATTCAAACTTCGGTGAAAACATACGGATAGCTCTTTAACGATGGAAGCGGAATGATTTTATTTTTAATTTAGTGTAAAGACACTCTTTCCTAACAGGATAGTCATGTTTGAAATCTGACTTGCTCACGCATCTTCGATCCGATTCGTGCCGGATATTGTAACTATGTAAAGACGTATCAATAAAAAAACTGCATTACTGCTTACATTGCTTACGGTGAGAAAAAATATTTTTTACTCATCAGGAACAAACAACCCACTTAGCCTCCTATTAATGCAGATCTGGAAAGGTCTCATGGCTAGCTTATCAATCTTATAACGTACAGCGACGATTAACCACACTGAACTGTATCAGAAAAATTACACGCCTAGACGCGTGCGCTTTGGTTACCGTTCAGCTCAGACAGAGATATTACAGTTTAAGCTATGTTTGGCGTCGTGATCAACTGTGAATTATAGTAGTAGAAAATGCAAAATCGTCAATAAAATACATGTATTTGTTCAAGGATGCTTCAAATCCAATCTCGTAATTTTGTGTTTCAACCGTACAAGTTAACTAACATTTAATTGCGAACAGTAACTTGCAGTTTTCCCTATATAGCAACTTTAGCTTTGGCAATAACTGAACTAATTAGTCGAAACACAAGTTAAATATTTTTTGTCATGTTTGTCTTTATCGAGTTTAATAACTTTCTTACTACACTTTATCAAATTTCATAAGTTTACTGCGCGTACAACAGGTCTGCCAGTTTTCATTTAAGCTAAAGGAAATTATCGAGACTGCTCGCCCAGCGTTCTGACTTTTCAACAAAATATGAGTTCAATTGTGTGTTGAATGCAATAATAATAAGTGCGGCGCTATGATAGCGGATACAGCCCCCTCCATTCCAGGGTTGATTTTATTTGCTTCGCGTCAATTTTTCAAGCCAAAAATTTTAATATGGCGGGAAGTTTTAAGCGGTTTACATGGATAAACAGTTTGGGGCGCATGTCCCACGAACGTACCATCTCGTTCATTGTCACACACTGGTGCCTGATAACGACATCCACCTCAAACGCCGTAAAGCGCATGACCATGCCCGAGCAAACACGTCGGCGTTCGACCGTCGTCGCCGACTGCATCGCGGCCGTCGACGCGCCGTCACAATGGCGCATCCGCCTAGCCAGCAACGACCACAGCGAGTTTCCTACTTCAGACAACAGAAGCGATGGCCTATGTATGGTTTTATGCAACATACGTTGAACTTGATAATTTTGCCCACTGACTTGTTTCAGCTTGCTAACTTGTGGCTCTCTGGCAGTATTTACAGGAACGGTGCTATTCTTATTCGGCGTCGTCGGATTTAGTGAATACGAAGGGGTACGTTCTTTTTACAAGTAAAACTGAAAAGATTCTACACTATTTTCGCTGCCTCTCCTTTTGTTAAATGAAACGACCTTGAACGTCTGATCGATTATTTTTCCTATGCGTCGTTGTATAGTGCGTCTTCGTTGCTGGCAAAAAGTCAAAAATATTGTTACTTGATGGAAGCGTATGAAATACATGATATTTTTCGCAACATAAATCTCGTATTTTAATAAATGGTTAGACAAGAGTATTGATGTTGTAAAAGATCTGTCCTGAGCTGTTATTTTTGCGTGAGATACCATGTAACTAAGTGGCTTTTATTCCTCTGTTTAGGATACTTTTCCTTCCATGGAAAATTATTTTTATCATCTTGATTTTTACATTTCAATCGACGTTGTTTCAAATATAGTTGACACACCAGCAGTATCATTCGTTGATTGATCTCAAACTAGTGCATCTGTAGGCAGAACCGTCTTTCGCTAACTTTAAACTGTGATAATTTTGCATCTGTCTACGCCTTAACTGTAATAGGTAATGTGTCAACAAGACTTACATTCCATTCTCTGCTACTGATTCACCTTTAAAGAGTAACAGAGGTCAAAAGACGCTTTTTCGATAGGTGCAGGAATCGATGTAAACAACTCCAGATCAATAACCTTTTTGCACTTCTATGTTTACTTTTGTTGTTCCTTGCAATCGCAAGGTCGAATATTTGTGAAGTTGACATCTTCGGCGACAGCCACTTCATTTTTTTTACGCCTCTTTTATACGTTACTGACTTGGTTCGAAGGCGTGTATTACGAATATAAGGCACCTCACAACGATAAAGTGGACTTACTTCAGTAAATGTGAGTCCAGGAGTGAGCAAGTCTGAAAAATTCCGTGTAGTAATTCTTAGTTTCCATAATATATCTTTTGAAAACCGAAATGATTATACAAACAGTATAATAAGTACATAATCAGAACCGAGTATTGTAAAATTCTCTGACTCTCGCGTGGAACAATTATTAAATATTTTCAGAATGCGACAAGAAATTGGATTTGCTTAACAATGGGGCTTGTCCTTTGTGCGAGTGGTATGGCGCTGCTAATGTTCGGACGAAAACTAATACGTAGTCAGCCTCCATATCCCTCGTCAACGCCCCATCGACGGCACCCACAAAGACGTCGACGGCGTCCCTATGTTCACCCTGCCGATCGACCCGTAAATCCAATAATTTGGTCAACACCACCAATGGCTATAAATCCTTCGTTTCCTCCACCGCCGTCCTACCAAGAGGCTGTTTCCAGGTTAGCATTTTCATATTGATTACCATGCCTGAGTTAAATTAGGCTCGGCGCCAATCATGAGCAGTGAAGGATTACTTATATCAATATATTATTGACATAACATCCATAATAATTGTTAGTTTCTTTCAGTTTCTCAATAGAAAATCGTTAATAATACCTGGGGACCAATAACTTAATCGTTTTCTATGTTAAATAATTTTAAGCAATAATGGCCATTATGTTAGCGGTCCATTAATCGAAGATGAAATTCGATTCTTATACTTTCATTAACTCTTGTACACAATAGGGCATGGAACCAGATGTAAATGATACTTTATTATTTAATGACTACAAAAGATAATGATAATGCTACCGAATCATATCATAATAAATTTATGATATAATAAAAATTCTTCCTCATTTATGATGTGGGTATTTTCAGTGAAACGTATTCTGCGCAGTCGCCGTTCAGGTCCGTCTCAACAGTATCAGTTTCCTTGCCAGATACGCTGGCTCCCATCATAGAGAGTCCGCCTCCATACGAAGAGTCCGAACAAAGAAGGCCGCGTGGAAGAAGCACCGATGTCTGATTGCTCAGCAACCGACATCCAAACTGTTTCTTCTTCTTGTACATATGGCAACGGGTCTGCTCTATGATGCAGAAAAAGGCTACCTTGCAAGTCTCTTGGATCAGGTCGCTAAGACGCTGGGTCGGTAACGCATCGCTCCGTCAACTATTCGTAAATTAAATAATGTCAGTTTTGGTCTTATGACGAAGATTTTTACGCGCGAAATGCAACCAGTTTGTCCCCATACGAGAGATCATTAACGTAAATATTGCATATAAGCAATACAGGTTTAAACAGTTTTACAGATACGCATTTTTTGTAATTATAAGTGTTAAAAACTACATAAAATCCATTTTATCATATTTATTTCTATTCAACCGAACTAATCACGGTCAACTGTAACATAATAGCACGGTCCTACAATGGTATATGTTCGATGTCTTTATTGTAGTAAGCATACTGCGATGTTCTATTTCCACGTGGTTTCTGTCGAAGATATGCTGACAATAATTTTTAAGTTAATATGGGCTGTTATGTCGTGAAGTGCTATTTACTTTTACGAAATAATTGTGTTACCGAACCATTGTCTCTTCAACTGTATCAGCATTCAGGATTGATGATTTACTAAAGCATCGTTGTGATTGAATTTTGTTTTTGTGTTGTTTCGGTTGTCGAACCTCTGCTGCAAGCAGAACTGTGCAAATATATATATGCACCATTAATGAACGTTCTCTGTACCTTTTCTCGTAAACTGAACACATGAAAGAAACAGGGGAGACTGAATAAAATTTTATTTTATTGTATGTCAAGTGCCATACATAAAACAATTGTGATAACATATTTTCATCTGTATGGTTTGCTTTTAAAAAACGCTCTGTTTCACTCGCATTCTTTTCGAGTTTTGAGTCGAAAAGAGGGGGATGGAGATGAAACGATTATCGAAGTCATGATTTCGTCGATTTCATTCTCTAAATAACTCTCCGCGGTGATACAATTCGACTCTCGATTTTCAAAATAACAGTTCTTCTTGATACGACCTATTGGTGACCATTCGAGAATCGGAATCGTTGCAACTGTACAGGAAAGAGTAAAGGCCTGTTTACAACTAAAAGATTCCCCATTTCTAATTCCAAAATGCAAATGAAATCGCTAACTATATTTAAACTTTACCAAATCCCATCTTTTCGGTTCATTTTGAAACTAAAACCGTGGAATTTTTGTAGTTGTAAACAGGCCTTGAATGCCACCAGGTCGATTTTCGGGAGCCCTCGCGGCCTCGTTCGATGGGTCAAATTCAACCGCGAGTGAGAGACGGTCACCGATAGAATTCCCGCGCATCAGTCAATCGTGGCGGCGAAACGGCGCTCAAAAATCGGCTGGAGGAGACGGACGAGCGCATTTCTTAGCGGCGTGGGAGCGCGCCACCAACCGTCGCG